>VSMD01033550.1:0-99109 GCA_008750895.1 Mirza zaza
TACCAATTTGATGGTGAGTACATGTGGTGCTTATTTTTCCATTCTTGAGATACTTCACTTAGCAGGGTGGGTTCCAGCTCTATCCAGGATAATACAAGGAGTGCTAGATCACCATCGTTTTTTGTGGCTGAGTAGAACCCCATGGCATAAATATACCATATTTTATTAATCCACTCATATATCAGTGGGCACTTGGGTTGTCTTACATGTCTAAGTAATATGCACATACAACAGGTTGTCTGGAAAGTATCCAGCCACTGTTAATAATATAACAAGAATGGTTACATGGCTGGATAATTTCCAGACAGCCTTTGTATATCCATTTGTTAATTTTAAATATTTTCCATTGACTTATTCTACATGAAATTTTTAACTCTCTTACATTGCTGTTTCATCCATTTCTCATGCCTTTTCATAGAAGTTTTGTTACACTGCCCTTTTTTTGGCTAAATAATAGGTATTTGTATTAATATAACTTTGCAAACATTATTCAAAGTCTAGCACTATAATGTATCATAATTATACTTTTCTTACTTTTTGTTTTTCCGAAAGTTATTAATAACCCCTTTTTTAATTGCTTGTTTTTGGGGATATTTGCCTATTCTTATATCTTATAGAGGTCTCTTATTGTAATTACCTACAAGGTCAATTACATAATTCAATCTACCTACACCCACACCTGTGGAGAGCTTGATTGTTCTTCTCTCTGAACTGATTGCTCTCCAGTTACGCTATACTGCTGTTACCTTGGGACTTTTACTTGTTCTCATCCTCAAAAGTTCATTTGCCTTTTATTTATGGTGGGTTCTCTTTGTTCTCCCTTTCCTATCTTCATGCTCATTTATTTCTTTGTTTGAAGGAACACACCTTTCAAAAGCGTTGCCAGGTTAAATATATGCTGTAATCATAGAAAACATAGTGATAATAATACTTTTTGTCTTTTGGGCCAAAATATTCCAAAATTATCTAATCTCTCTCTATTATTCATAGACAGTGGTCACCCTGGGACTTCCCTTTCTCATAATGCTAGGGATTCTTTTCTTCTCTGTTAGATCTCTGGCTTTCTGACAGCTTGTCTTGTTTTCTATGTTTATTTCCTGATTTGGAAAGAAACATCCTTGCCATGTTCTGAATGTCTGTGTCCCCACAAAATCTGTATGTTGAAATCCTAACCAGCAAAGTCATGGTATTAGGCACTGAGGCCTTTAGGAGGTGGTAGGGTCCTGAGGGCAGAGCCCTCATGATAAGGATTAGAATCTTCATGAAGAAATCCTAGGGGGCTACATAGCTTCTTCCACCATGTAAAGACACAGCTAGAAGGCACCGTCTACGCACCAGAAATTAGACCCTCAACCAGACAGTGAATCTGCTAGTGCCTTGGCTTTGGACTTTCCAGCCTCTGGAACTGTGAAAAATACATTCCTCCTGTTAATGATCTACTGAGTTTATGGTGTTTTGTTATGCAGCCCAGATGGACTGAAACCATCCCCTGGTAGCCTGGCTGGCACAAGAGCAAAGGAGGTCAATTTTTTGACACTTTTTAAGTCTGAGAATATTTGTGCTTATTCTAACTTATCTTTAATAATTGGCTAGCTATAAAATTCTTTTTCTTCAGCATTTTGTAGGCACTGTTTGATTATCTTCTTGCTTCCAGTGATGCTGTTGAGAAGTTCAAAGCCATTCTGATTAAAAATCTTTTGTATGTGAAATGGTTTTTGTTTTGTTTCATTTGTTTCTCTCCACAGGAAGTTGTGGAACCTTCATTTACCTGAAAGTTGCATAATTATATGTCTTGATGTGAGTTTCTTTCAGCTATTTGGCTAGACATTCTGTTTTACCCTTTAATTCTGAGAACACATAAAAACAAAGTAATGAGTCACAAAATGGAAGTAGTCCTTACCTATCAATAATTATCTTCACTGTAAGTGGATTAAATTCTCCAATCAAAAGAGATAGAGTGACTGAATGGATAAATAATCAAGACCCAACTATATACAAGATACTCACTTCACCTATAAGGACGCATATAGACTGAAAGTGAAGTGATAGGTTAGAATATTTCATGCAAATGGAAAGCAAAGAAGAGCATGAGTAGCTATACTTATATCAGATAAAATAGATTTTAAGTCAAAATCTGTGAAAAGAGACAAAGAAGTTTATATAGGCGTCAACTCAGCAAGTGGATATAATAATTATAAATATATGCACCCAACATCAAACCATCTACATATATAAAGCAAATATTAATAGATCTGAAGATATTGACCACAATACAATAATAGTAGGAGATTTACCCCACTTTCAGCAATAGACAGATTATCCAGAAAGAAAATAAACAAAAGAGTATCAGATTTAAACTGCACTCTAGATCAAATGAATCTAGCAGACATACACAGAACACGCCATTCAACACCTGCAGGTACATCTTATTCTCAACTGCACATGGAACATTCTCCAGGATAGATCATGTGTTAGGCCACAGAACAAGTACTGACAAATTTGCAGCTGATAGGATCTCATAAATAGAAAACCCTAAAGATGCCACCCAAAATTGCTAGAACTAATAAATTCAGTAAAATTGCAAGATACAAAATCAACACATCAAACATCAGCAGCATTGCTGTATATTAACAGTGAACTACCTAAAAAGTAAATCAAGAAAATAATTCTACTTTCAATAGCTAAAAACCCCAAAATACTCTGGAATAAATTTAATCAAGAAAGGAAAAAACTCTACTCTGAAAATTATGAAAGAAATTGAAGAAGACTATTAATAAATGAAAATATGTTTCATGTTCATGGATTAGAAGTGTTAATATTATTAAAATATTCCTAATACTGAAAGTGAGCTATAATTCAATGCAATCTTTGTCAAAATACTAATGAACATTCTTCACAGAAATAGAAAAATCAACCCTAAAATTTGCATGGAACCACAAAAGACTGAATAACCAAAGCAATCTTAAACAAAAAAAACAGATCTGGAAACATCATACCACCCAAGTGCACCATCTAAGGGATGGACATGCTTGCAGCTGTGACTCAGATGGGGCAAAGGCAATATATGTAACCTAAACATTTGTAGCCTAATAATATTCTGAAATAAACACACACACACACACACACACACACACTACAAAGCCATAGTAACCAAAAAAAAAAGCTTGATACTAGCATAAAAACACATAGCACAGTAGAACTGAATGGAGAGTCCAGAAATAAACTATTCATTTATGGCCAACTGATTTTCAACATAAGCACAAAGAACACAAAATAGGGAAAAGATAGTCTCTTTTATAAGTGGTCTTGGGAGAACTGGATATCCATATGTAGAGAATAGACCCTTACCTTCAGCATCTATAAAATCAACTCAAATTGTATGAAAAATTTAAATGGAAGATCCCAAACTATGAAACTACTAGAAGAAAATATAGGGGTAAACCTCCATAATATTGGTCTAGGTAATATTGGTTTGGGGTATGACCTCAAAATCACAGGTAACAAAACCAAAAATAGACAAATGGTACTACAATAAACTAAAAAGCTTCTGCACAGAAAAAGAAATGATCAACAGAGAGAAGAGACAATCTACAGAATGGAACAAAGTACTTATAAATTATACATCATATAAGAGAATAATATTCAAAATATATGAGGGACTGAGGCCAGGCAGGGTAGCTCATGCCTGTAATCCTAGCACTTTGGGAGGATCACTTCAGGTCAAGAGTTCAAGACCAGAATGAGCAAGAGCGAGACCCTGTCTCTACAAAATATGGAAAAATTAGAGAGACATGATGGGTTGAACCTATCTGCTACTAGGGAGGCTGAGACAGGAGAATTGCTTGAGCCTAGGAGCTTGAAAGGTTGAGGTTGCAGTGAGCAATGATGATGTCACTGCATTCTAGCCTGGGTAACAGAGAGAGATCCTGTCTCAAAAAACAAATCAAAACACACACACACACACACACACATATAAAAAACTCAACTCAATAACAAGAATACAATTAATCCAATTAAAAATTGGCAAAGGATCTGGATAGACATTTCTCAAAAGACATACAAATGGTCATCAGGTATAGTAGAAAATGTTCAACATCTCTAATCATCAGGGAAATACAAATCAAAACCACAGTAAAAAATCACCTTACACCTGTTAGAATGGCTATTACCATAAAGACAAGTGATAACAGGTTTTGGGGAGAATCTGGATAAAGCCAATCCTTACACATTGATGATAGAAATGTAAATTAGTATAGTCTCTACTATGGAAAATAATATGCATGTTTCTCAAAATATTAAATATAAAATTACTACATGATCTAACAATTTCACTACTGGATATATATCCAAAGGAAATAAAATTCATATGTCAAATATTGGTCTGTACTCCCATCTTTACTGTAGCACTTTTTAAAACAGCCAAGACGTGCTATCAACCTGAATGTTTACCAACAGATGAATAAAGAAAATGTGGTATATGTACACAATGCAATACTCTTCAGCAATAAAAAGAAGGAAATTCTGTATTTGTGACAATTTGGATGAACCTGGAGGGCAGTAAGTTAAGTGATATAAGCGTAAGCTAGGCACAGAAAGACAATATCACATGATCTAACTTATATGAGGAATCTGAAAAAAAAAAAAAAAAAAAGGATTTCATACAAGTAGAGAGAAGAATGACGATGACCAGAGGCTGGGGAAGGGATGATGTGGAGATATTGGTCAGAGGATACATAAGTACAATTAGGAGGAGTAAGTTCAACAGATCTGTTGTATGGAAGAGGGACCATAGTCAGTGATGATATATTGTATCCTTGAAAAATTCAGAGAGCACATGTTACATATTCTCACCACAAAAGTGGTAACTATGCAAAGTAACGCATCTGTTGGTTAGATTTAAACATTCTATAATGTACATGTACTTCAAAAAGTCACGTAATATATGAAATATATATAATTTTATTTGTTAGTTTTAAAAGGTAGGCATACTAAAACATCCATGATGAGAAAAATTATCTTTCAAATACATTCTATTAACACTTATAAAGTGAATAGATTTCATTAATACTCATAAACTTGACGGTTTAAGGTAACCTCAGATATGTCAAATTACCATTTTACAATTGAGTACTTCAAAATATTCTAAACTAAACAATCACTAATCATATTCTTGGAAAACAGCTGCTGGTGTACTGACAAAATAAAATAAAATAAAACAAAATCGTATTATGCGAGTTACTCATTTAGCAGAAAATCATTCCCAAAATGTGTTGCAAAGTGTATTTCTATTTTTCCTGTGATTATTATTATAAAATTTAAATTGTACATAGCTAGAAAAAATTGCTTTCCTAATTATCATAAAATTATTCTTAAGAATTCATCAAATCTTTAAAATTACACATTTGAAAAAGAATGAAAGCCTTCTAATAGAACTTTAACAGTAACGCTTAAAATATGAACAATACCATTGAGCTAGGCTTGAAACAATTCACAAAATTCCTTTCTTGAAAAAGAAAATAGATTGTAATAGGACAAACTCCAATGGTAAGATTATTTGCATTGCACCTGAGAGAAATGGCAAAAATGTCCTAAAAGTGGTTGTCAAAAAAATATCAAAACTCAGCTCCCTTAGACTTAAAACTAGTAATCTGATTTCCTTTCTCCTAGATTGAACTTAAGTAAGTTTTTAACTTTTTCCACTATTATTTTTTGTTAATTACATTAATCTTCTGTAAGAAGTGAGATTGTCTTCATAATGTGCCCAAAATATGCTTCTCACTTAGCAATAGAAAATGATGATAATATTCATTAGGATACAGGATAAATCAGCTGCCAGACACATTCTGTTTTTCTTTGGACTTAAGAGCATGTTGAAATAGTATTGGTACTGGAAAATATTAAACATTTTTAGAAAGTGTCAATTGTAAGCCTTCTTTTTTTTTCTTTCATCTGCAATAATGAAAGTATAGCCCTCAAGATAATACTAGCAACAAAGACAAAATTTAGTGGATTTTAGCAAAACTTTTTTTATATCACTTTAATGAGCTACAGTTGACATATAAAAAACTGTATGTATTTAATATGCACAACTACATGGATTTGGAGATAATTATGCACTTATGAAACCATCATTACAACCCATGTAGTATGGCATCTTAAAACATGTGTGGGCAGAGAAAAGAACATGAAAATTGAACCCCTAGCTTTCATAATCTGGTAATCAATTGTTACAATGTTATTATATATTTTATTGTATTTATTTTTTTGTTAAGGTATATAATTTTATTATTCAACCTGATGCAAAGCAATTACCATATATTTTAAATCATCCTTTGAAATGTCAGAGAGTGAAGTCCTCGCAAGGATTTATTTAAAAATCCATGCAAGAATTATTTTTGTACAATTTTGTTTCTAATTATTGGCATTCCTATTAGAATAATTGATTCTAGCCAAAGATTGCAGTATGACAACATTTTCTTCATTTGTGTTAAATTTTAAACTTAACTTTGACCTGGAAATAGCAAAATCTGGACTTTACAATTATTATCACGTTGTCTTCACAAGTGCTTCTGAGAAGGAGATATTACTCTAGGATTAAAAAAGTAGTCCATCTAAATTTTACCTTCTTTAACCATGAGTATACAACAGTACAGATATAAAAGCATTTCTGTTTCTTAATGTGCTTACCTAAGAGATACTATGGGCTGTTCATGTTACAGCCATTCCATAGTATCAATTCATAGCAGAAACATTCCAAGGGAGTTCTGTGTGTATGTAATAGGACCATGTCTCAGTTGGAGTGTTTTGCTTGATGTAACACCAAAACCTTGAAATGAATAGTGTTTGCTGAGTAGAGAAAAAGGACAAATACACAGCTATCATCATTCAAGTAGTAACAATACATTTACGCTAAAGCAGTAATTTCTTCCTACTGAACTCTTATAAAGGCATTCAGCAATGCATAATCACTTATTCTTCACGCCATTCGCATTGTTAGGCTCTGAATACACAAATCACCATAACAGCATGGGAAAAAAAAAAAAAAAAACCTGATCATTTTGAGTTTTGTTGTTCAACGTTCTCAGCATTTTTCTTGATTCAATGCGTGCCCGATTGTTTCTATGAGCAAAATTGAATAATTTTCACCATTAGGTTGCACTTTCTTTTTTAAAATAACTTAGCTAGGTCTCCAGAGAGGTTTATGTATCCCCAGAATTTCTGAACCTATTCCCTTATTGGTTTTAGAACGTATTATTACAAAGCATGAATTTGATGAAAACTATTCTGTTTATAACTTCTTTCTTCTTTAACAACCTTGAAAATTTTCATTTGATTCCAAGGTGTTCTCTTGTGGCACTAATATTTTGATAAAGTTGGGATGGCCTGCCTAAATATGTTACCACATTGGTGGGTCCTATGGAGTCATTTCTGTCTTTTTCTGCCTTCAATCTGACCTCTGTATTTAATGATATTGAAATGCTATCTGCATATCATTAATAGGTGTCTTTACTCTGACATTTGAATAAAATTCTCTTGTTATGAACAGATTTAGCTCCAACATATTTTTAAATTAATGATATTCTAAATTAAATGATTGACAACTCATATAGTATTTCACCTATAATTATTGTTCAGTTCAGATCTGGCTAGATCTAATTTCTCCTTTTAACAAATATATTTAGCTCTTTCTTGAGCCTCAAAATTTTGTTTTATCCTTATATATGTGCGTTATGTTTGCTCTCCTACTAGAGAGAAACTCCTTAAAGGTAGAAATGTTAATCACTTTATTTCCCATAAAGCACTGGGAATTTGCCTATAGAATGCAAAAAAAAAAAAAAAAAGGAAAAAGAAGGGGTGGGGAGGTGGGGGACATTATACATGAATTAACATTTGGGGGCTGCCAATTTCTCCCAGAATCCTTTGACTATGGCACTAGATGCAGCTGAACTGCAGTTTCTTGTGGTTCTTTCTGAGAATTGTGTGGTAATTTGAAAAAGTCATTTTCCCTTTGTCAATGAGGTTTATTTATTAATATTTTAAAATTAAGTTATCATTAGCCACATACAAAGAGACCATAAAACATGTTTGACAATGAAAACCCAAACAATTTCTAAAAGTAATAGCAGAATGGCAGAATTCAACCACTGTTTTGCGTGTATAATTTCCCTTAGAACCCAAATCTGAGATAAGAAATATTTGATTATGAATTTTCTTGGTGAAATAACTACTTGGAACTCAGGGTCAGAGAAATGAGTATACTCTTATACAAACCTAAGACAAAAGTAAATTAAACTAGGTATATAATTTCAGTTTTAAATAAAGCATAAATTGAGAAAAGAAGGTAAAAGAACTTACACACAAGTAACAGTCCATGCTCTTACAAGGCAGATGTATATTCAGACCTCCACTGGGATAGAAGTTGTTTTTGTAATACATTTGAAAGTCTCAAATCAGCAGGACTAAGTTTTATAAACATTTTGTCCATGTGTATATTTCATAGCCAATTGAACTAAGTGTCCTAAGGAACTCATTCACTGAATAATTAAGACTCAGCATGACAATGCCAAAGTTTTGACCTGACATGTATTAAAAATTAAAAACTTTACTCATGGGAACACATAAGTCCACAGAAGTTCAAACATCATTATACATAAGATCTATGGCTGCCTCTTTCATATTCCTATTCTCTTTTTTCTTCTAAAGGATCTAAGTAAAATCATACATAAATATGGCTTATTATAAATAAGAGCTCTGTAAATATGGCTAAATATGTATGTAATATTTGATTTCAATATAAGCCAAGCGAACATATTTTAGGTGGGAAAACTAAAAAATAGTTTTAGAAATACAAAAAAAAAAAAATTCTCAATGCACCACACAAGAAGGAATGGTAGAATTTGATGGTAAAAGTAAAACATGTGCTTGGAAAATTAAGGATACAACACGTATATTGTCCACACTATGGTTGCCCTTATATTATAAGCTAAGGAATTTGTGTTTTATTCTCTGGCCAATGAGAGTCAATGAGATTTACTGAACTGGCTAATTGTGAGCTTGTAGAAGCATTTTGTGAGGCTCAGCAATGTAGTGGGTAAGGGATACCTGGGATAGGTAGGACTAAGGAGGTCAGTTAGAAAGCCCCACTTAATCTATCAGCACCTGTATGTTAAACTCTGTAAGCTTCTAAACTGGGGTGGTGTTAGGGTAGCAAGAAAATAGATGGAAATTTAAAATCATGAAGAAAATGTGACATGAAAACCTTATAGCAGGTTTTTTTTCTTTTTTTAAAGGAGTCCACAGTGGACACTGTCATGTGCTGACCAGATATGCCTTCATGACTGAAGAACTTGCTTCCACTTCAGAATTTCCTGGGTTAAAAAAATCATCTTGTCCAAGGTCACTTTCCTTTTCCTGGGACAACCTGTATCCAATGACTGATCAAAGTAGAATCAAAAGCCCAGGCCCATCTTCCCAATTAAGGGTAATTCTGAAGGGCCACCCTAGATTTAGAACTTCTAGTAGGGTCAGCTGGACGCTCTTTTAAGAGTACACTGCACCCCAACTTCTCTCTCTTCCCAATCCTCCTTTCTGACCTTCCTTTCCACAGGTGGTGATCCCAGAAGTATCTCCAATAAACCTCCTAAATGCTAACTTCCATCTCAGAGTCAAACCCAATCAGCAACAGAATCAAAGATGATGCTAAGTTTTCAAGATTGAAGGAAAAGAGAATTAATTGTGATACTATAAACAAACATCTGGCAGACAGGAAGAGCAAGTGTGTAAGATAATGGTGAACTAGCACCTCTTGTATTATCCTGGATGGAGCTGGAGCCCACTCTCCTAAGTGAAATATCACAAGAAAGGAAAAAAAAGCACGACATGTACTCACCATCAAATTGTTACTAATCCATCAACACACATGTGCACATATGGTAGTGACATTCATCGGTGGGAGGGGGAGGAGGGGACGGGTATATTCACACCTAACAGGTGTGCTGCACACCATCTGGGGCATGGACACACTTAAAGCTCTGACTCTGGTGGGGCAAAGGTAATATATGTAACTTAAACATTTGTACCCCTGTAATATGCCAAAATATTTTATTGTGAAATAAAAAAGAAAGAAATATAGAGCAGAAAAAAAATGAAGAGCAGATTTCAGAATGTTAAGATTGAGGCAATTGTGCAGAACTAAGTAGAAATGTCCAGCAGGTAGTTAGAAAACATAGGGCTCAAATGTTGGAGCAAGTTCACAACAACAGAGGCAGATGTTGTTATCCACATAGAGAAAATAGTTCAACTCCTCTTTTGAGTAGAGCTGTTGCCTCTATTATTCTGTGAGGAAATCCAAATACCCTAAGATCTATTATATGATTCCTGATAAGATTTCTTTTAAACTAAATTCACTTCAGTCTGTGTATTAGTTATGTGTTCAAACAGTCTAGCTGAAGATTTAGATCAGCATCTTGGACAAGTTTTGTGCAATGGTAAACCCTTTCATCTGCTCAAAGATACAATAACTGCTTCTTTATAAAGCTTCCAACAAGATAAGAAATACCCCCTACCCAAATAAGTCATTTTAGTCCAGACAATATAGAACTTAGCAAAGACTTGAATCTTAACAAAGAAAAAGTTTAAGCATTTCAAAGGATATCAGACTATCAGGCTATCAGGACTCAAACAGATTTTTTGGGGAGTGATTTCATGTATTTTTTCTGCCTCTATGGAGGAGGAAACCTACATAATGGCTAACTATTATCTGAAAATAAGATAGAAAACATGCCCTAATATGTCAGTAAAAATTATGCCAAGTTTTGTTATTCTGAGTACTAACCAAAACCCATTTAAACCATTTTTTGTAAAGATTTTCTTTCTCAGATAACTTGAATTCTGGAATTCACAAATGTTAGAGTCCGCATTAAAATTTTATTCATTTTATGTGACTATGAATTTTAATCTCGCACATTTAAAGATATTTCCTCATGTGGGAGCTTAACGTGTGTGTTGGAAAGTAAAATCTGGAGGAAATACGTTAATTCATTAATTTCCACATTTGCCCAAATATTAATTGAACCAAAAGCTAAACCATAGAATTTCAGAAACTAAGAGGCCTTTAGTGAAGAAATTGAGGCCTTGGGAACAGAGTTATGGGAATTTGGTTAAGACTAAAATTTATTGTGTGAATTCTGGGTTCCTGTCATTGTACTATACTAGGTTTCTTAACAAACTGTTATCTTATTTCTTAAAATCACTCAATTTGTATATGATGATTATAAGACAGTTATAACAGTCTTATGGTTATCTACCGTACTAAACAATGAAATTGAGATCAAAAGAGGTTAAGTATGTCAAAGGTCACATCATTGTTAAGTAACTTCCCACACTTATCCCTGCTATCTTGACGTGAATATGCTATGTAAACCCTTCAATGAGTTATTTAGGCAGTGATACTATGTGAAATAAACAAAATGCTTCAAATTATTTCTGTGACGATAGAATCACAGTAACTTTACTATATATCTGTCCCAAAAGACCTGCAAAGATGACAGAACAAAGCAAGGAAGATTTCTCCATTTGGAAGTTTTTCAAATTCGTCCATTCTGAATAAAAATTGCAATTTACCCTAATCTTCATTAACTTGATGATCACAATCTGTTTAATCTTAGAATATGAAATGTCTGTAGAAATCCTGAAATGGTTAGAGTCAAATATATTCATTTTCATGTGTATTTATCTTTTACTATAATGCAAAAACATAGGTAAATTATTCAGAAATAAAAATAAATTTAATGAGTACTAATTAATGCATTCTTGATAATAGAAGCTTTTAAAAAATAACATAACTTAAAGTTGGCATCCCAAACTGTCCTTTAAAATAAAAATTAATACCTAAAATACACACTGGAACATTTTTTTCACAAGCATTAAACATTTTCAGGGTATTTGTTAACTCGTTTCGTATCTAATGTTGGCATCAAAAGACCTACCTGGCACTGAAGTCCCTAGTCATTGGTTTTGCTCAGCACTAAGATTGAAGTTTGGATTTATTGAATTTGTTGAGCTCTTTTATGTGCCGGGCTCCTTGTTAAGAGCTTAACAAATTTTATATAATTATTAATAGTAATTCTCTGATAGACAATAATATCGTACCTGCTAGATAAAATACTGAAACCTAAAGTAGGGTAGTGAATTTCCCAAAATTCCACATCATTCTTACTGTGAACAAGTGATTATAAGAATCTTCTATTTATGTCTCGGGAACACATCACTACCTCTTTAGTAAAATGTTATTAGTGAATACAGTGAGGCTCATTTGGGAATTGTGGATGCTAGACCCACAGCACCACCATCGCCTAGAACTCCTTCGAAAAAAAACGCCTCCCATCTGCCAGGACCTACAGACTCAGAATCTCTAGTGGGAAGGCCTCGTGATCTGTGTTTCAATAATCTCTCTACAAGTGATTCTGATCCATTAAAAAATTGGGAATTACAGCAGTAAAAATGTTATTTTACACTTTAAACACTATTTTCCTTTCTTGGCCTACGACAGACAATAAGGAGAGAAAAAATGTAGAGGGAAGTTTTCTCCAATTGGGGGTTTTCTTCACTTTCTTCAGCAATAATAGAAGCAACTTCATTTATACACAATAATTGCTAATTGCCAATTGCTAAAAGTGATCCAGAGGGATGATCTAGTGTCGACAAATGATCTCTGTAAAACTATTTTATTGAAAAAATTGCAACCCAAAGGGATACAGAAAAAAAATTTTTTTTTAGAAAACTAATGAAGATTTTTAAAATGGAATTAAATATTTAAATATTTTAGAAAAATTATATATATTTATATAAATGAACCAGGTTTTGCACAGTCTTAACAGTTGATAGTTAACCAATGACATTGTTTAACAGCTTTCATATTTTCCAAATGAAATATTAAATATTTAAAATCTGAACTTCTTATCTCTCTATATGAGTTCCCTATTTCAGAGGAAAAAAGGGAAATATTTATGAAAAACTTGGTGACTATATTGATGTTTAACTTTATGGAAGATGACTATTTGGACTAATAAATTACCTCAGAAATACAAGTTAAGAATAAAAAAAAGTCAGGCATTCTTTACAAACACTTTGTTATTTTTAGGTATTTTGTGAATATCTGATATTTTACCACTAATATATAAAGAAAAAAGTGTTATAATGAACTGGAGATCCAGGTCAAAGTCCCATAATTAACTGATGGCACTTCATGGAATAATTAAGACAGCCTGGTTTTCACATCCTCTTTTCATCACCACTTTCATCATTCAATGAATATAAAATTAGAAGGATTCACTCTGTTATAAGCACACAGAACTGATTCAAAACAGTGTGAAAACTTTTGGCTAAAATAGTGTGTTTTTGTGGCAAAATGTTAATTTTAACTATGTTCATTCCATTAGAATTCAAAGAGAATTATTTCACTCAGATGTTGAAACACATGAATTGGGACTGTCAAATGCAAATCCCACTAAAATTAAATGCCTACTTTAAAAGAATTGTGCTTGCATTTCAAAAGCATTATATTTAGCTGATGGCATGCAAAATTACCAGAACTTAATAGTGATTTATATGGGATTTCCATTGCCAGCAAACGTTGGGGAATGTGGAAGAAACAGAGGGACTCAAAAAAAAAAAAAAGAAAGAAAGAAAAGAAAACCATGATCTTTTCATGATGAAGAAATATTACGGACAGAAATATTGCAAAAATAAACTTAATAACGTTGTGGAGCTGTTTCAGTGATCCACGCCACTGGGAGAAGGGATAAATCCTGGCCATGGGAGTGCCATGTGCCATCCTCTCTTTCTTCTGTTATCATCTTGTCCTTTTAAAGTCAGGATAGATTAGTTCTCCAGAATGGCATCTTTGTATGGCCAGGACCAAACCAGAAGCCATTCTTCATGCAGAGAGAGTATGAAGTGGAGAAAAGAGTAAAGACCAGAATAGGAAAAGAAGAAAAAAAAAATAAAGAAAACAAGAGAGAACTAGGAAAGGAGAAGGGGTGAAGGAAATGGAAGAAAAAGCAGGCTGAGAAATTTAAAAAGGCAGAGAAAGTGAGGGAGAGGAAGAAGAAGTAGTAAAATATATCTGGCAAAGAACAAGACTCCTGTCTACATGCATAGCTTATAATTGCTCGTAAGTCCTCATTTCAGTTGGTAAAACACAACGAGCGTTAAAGAAAACTTCCAAATAGACCCTATTCCTCATGGGCATTTATAACATTTCAGGGACAAATATTCTTCTTTGTTAATTCTTTTTAGCTGCTAAGCAGCTCCTGCACTATGTGGAATGTGAACACCTCTGTTTTCCAGTCCTTCTGATGGTTACGAACAATTTTGCTCTAGCAAACTTGGAAAGTGTGTTCTTTACCGATAGTGCTGCGATGAAGACATCGTAAGAGGCAGAGGAGAAAGCAGCACGATTGTTTGTCAACTCTCCAAAAGGGAGAACAATTGAAGCTATTATGCTTATCCTGGACATACCTATATGCGTTCTGTTTTTCCTGGAAAAAGAAGATCCAATGTAAATATAGAAAGGAGTTTGGAGTCTGGGGGGTAGTTGTGTGTATGGGTAAGGCAAGGGGAAGCATCCTAAAACAATTCACTAATATATTAATAATTCTTGCTTCATGTTAATAATTGAATTTGTTTCTTTGTGATTTCTAAAATGTAGAACCTTCTCTCAGGTACAGAATACAGGATGTATTGAATTTCCTGAGCAAAGGATTGGGAAAATACTCTGACACTCTTCCTGTAGGTAAGAGGGTAAATAAAACTTCAGAGCTAATCAATGGCATGAAATTAATGTATTCTTTCCTAGAATCCACTCTCCCACTTCAATTCTGTATGATTTTTTAATAGAAAACGAAATTAAAAAAAAAAAACATTTCTTGGAGCTTTTGTCTCAGTAATGACTAATTAATAATTATAGACCAGACAGTTGACATAAATGGTTGAAGTTCTTCTCCTATTGTGACAATTTATTAGTCTATTATTTTAAGTAAGTAATTATCAACAAAATTATCAATGTACATTATGTTGACAGTGTGCTTTTAATGTTGTGGTTTAACAGTAAAGCTTCACTAAACCATTAACAGCATATTTTCTATATCTCTATTTTTTTTCCTTTTCATAGCTTAGGCAAATAATCTCTGGATACATGTAGGTAATAACAAACAGATAGCAAACATATAAAACTTAAACAAGACCAAAGAATTGGAAGTGGGCATTTATTTTCAATTGTTGTTCATTTAAATGCAGAGGTAGAGCTTGCTTTTCTTCTCTGGACCTTTTGACATGTGCAGCAACACATTCTGCATTTTACTCTGTCATCTGTGATATTGGAAATGAAACGTTGTGTCTGATCAGAAGCATCAAGCATGAAGCCAAGCAGAAGATACATAAGTATCTCATGGTCCATTGCCCTCGGTGATTGAGCTAGTGGCATCTAAAAGGAACACTGAGAGGTCTGACTCACAACATCATCTCTCCCCGTCTCAATCACACGTACCAACACGCACACGCATGAAGAAATGCCCTTTTCCATCTGGTGGCTACTATTTGACTAATTGAGCATCAAGGTCTTCAAAAAGTCTTAAACATGAGCAGGTTTGAGAATGTATCCCCCTTTCAACGGACCTAGGATAATTTCCTTTATTTCCATTTCTGTAAATAACAAAAAAACCCACATAAACAAACCCAAAAACAGGGTGTTAATGTTTATGTTAAAATTTTATAGTACATAACACCATCTTAAATTTCATATAAAGATATATTTCATTGATCTTCACTTTGAATACATAGACTAAAATAGTTAATGTGTTACAGTTCATATATTTTTGAATAAAAATTGTTTAGATTAGCTCTAAATCATTATAATTGCTGTATATGCCTGGAGTGAGTGAATTATATCCTGTGGATCATATCCAGCCCACCACCTATTTTGTGATGGCCCATTTATATTTTTTAAAAGGTGGAGGGAACTTAAAAAAAATAATAATGTTACTTAACATGTGAAAATTATGTGAAATTCAAATTTCAGTGTCAATCAATAAAGTTCTATCAGAACACATTCCTGCTCACTGGTCTTGCTTTTGTCTCTGTGTCTATGTCTGTTTTCCTACTGTGATGGAAGAATTGAGCAGTTGTGAGAGAGATAATACAAATCCTGGAATATTTACTCCTTGGCCCTTTGCAATATAACTTTTGTTAACTCTTGATTTATGCCATGTCCATCTACTTCAGTTCAAGTACAAATAGTCAAATTAAGTCAAAGAGTTTTGTTTCAAGACTTTTCTAGACATATTCTCTTGTGAAAGTTAATTCTTAACTCAGTAATTTATGAAAATATAACTCTTGCCTGGCTCTTTCTCCACTTGCAACCTCTACTGAAATAATAATTTTTATTATATTCTAATCCAGAGCAAAAACTATTTACCCAACAATGAAACTGAAACATGTTTTCAAGATTAAAAACAAGTAGAAAGTAATACAAATGAAGAATACAGAATTTTAGTCACACAAACCACACTAGGTTTTTAAGGGGCCAGATTCCACACCAAGATACATTCATATATAAATTATTCAATCCAACCAGCAGCAGACTTTGATCTGGAAATGGGGAGAATTTATGCAAGTTTATTGTGACAATGGGAAACATAAGATCCGTTGACGAAAAAAGTCTACATTTTCACTCATTTAGCCATATTCAGGGACTTGCTTTCCATTGTTATAATCTATTTTTCTATCACAAAATTTATGGTAATAAATTAAAAATAACTTTGAATTACCATAATTTGTCTATGCATGTTACCTCTTCCAATCACAACTTTTTGAGAATAGGCACAATAAACTATGTAGCCTTTTGTTTCCAGAAAGATCAATTAATATTTATAAAATGAAAATGACCTAATTGCACAGATTTATCCCCCATCCTGGAAGATGGACTACAGCCCATCATTATTTGTGCTTCCACTTTGATAATACAGACCTATTTCCAGGGAACAACTGTCCATCAACTGACGATATTTTTTGGCTCCCTCGCATAGGCATGGGGCCTTGTGACTAGTTCTTTGCCAAGGGAATTTGAGCAGAAGTGATGTGTATAATTTCTAGGCTAAGAGGCTTAAAAAGCCTTCTCTTGTCTCTTTTTTCACATTCACTGGCTGAATGCAAGAGACTTTGGGGCCCTAGGTTAGGATGGGTCCAAAAGTTGGAAGGAACCTAGTTTCTGGATAATGATGGCCCCTTGCCAACGAAGAACACCTGCTTTGGACTGTTCTGTGTCTGAGAAGCAAACTTCCACTGTCACTCAAGGATTTATTTGTTATAGCAGCTTGGATTACACTAACTGTTGCCAACTATATCCTTGTTGCTACCTTTTGGAATTTTGCTTAACTTTGCCTTTTGCTTCTTTACAAGGACTACACTGTGCAGCCCCCACCAACACTACCACACCCCGCTATAACCCAGGTTTTCTTTAAATCTTTGTGGCTTCTCCCTTTCATCTTTCTTTGCTAGTTCCTCATATTCTCCAAAAACTCTGTTCTGGGTCCTTTTTTGTTCTGGCAATATCAACCACTTAAACCTACCAGAAGAAGTGTTACGTATCAACAAGGACCTTTACTTGGGAAAAGGTGGCATCTTATGATTTAGGCTAAACTATTTTAAACACTCGAGAAACATATGGAAATGTTATACCTTTCTCGTATTATTTATATTTTACCTTTCTGTTTTTAACATCCTACTATCAGGAGTCAGTAATGTAGAGTTTTCTGCATATATGGTTATTTTTCTTCCTTTTGCAAATGTATCTTTCTTGGTATCATCAGATCTCAATACTCAGATAGATTTTACTTTACCTTATGCATAATTTATGGGAACCACAATTATCTCTTCCCCTAACAAAGAGTATTGGAGATACTATGTTGAAGAGGAGAGATCAAAGCCTGCTTTCCTGGAGCTGATTTCAAGTGGAGGAAACTAGATGACAAACATGTAAAATCATTTCAGACAGAGACAAAGGCTATGAAAACCATAAATTGTCATCATGAGTCTACATGGGATGAAATGGAATCACAGGGCAAGGGGGTTGCTATTTAGTTAGGATATCAGTAAAGAACTCTCCTTGGAGGCAACTTAAGCTGAGATCCAAAGGATGAGAAAGAGTGAGCCATATGAAGATCTGGGGGAATATTCTAGGAAGAGGGAGAAATCAAGTACAAAACAAACAACAATCATAGTTTGAAAAAGTGGAAGATGACCAGTGTGGCTATGTATAGTATGTAGCACAAGAAGAGGCCAGAGAAGTGGTAATGGAGCTGGAAGGAATCTGGATTTTGAATATTCTAAATACAATGGACACCATTGGAGGGAAGGCAATTAAGAGAACAGAAGACTTAGGGCGACTTTCGAGTCTTCACCATGGATGACTGTGGGAAAGTCACTTAATTTCTCAGGTTTTTGGATTCACTTTTGCAAAACATGATGGGCAGAATTAATAGGCATTGCTGTTTTGTCTGGATCTATAAAATCAGTAATAGAATCAGTAAGATCCTCAGAACTTTCACAGGTGGTATATCTAAAAAAAATTAACTGTAGTCAAAATCTCAAAATTTTAAAGATGATCTTTTGTTGTGACAGAGTTTTATTCATACTCTTGTTGTAATGCTATAGTGTAATTTACTTTTTTGTTGTTCATTTTCCCATATACACTGGGAGCCTCTTGAAAGGTTGGACACTTTCTTATTTATTGTGGGATCTTTGGAGGTTGGCATGTCATAGTCATTCAGTAAATATATATTTAATGAAACAGCAAGTTATAACTAACACACAACTTGCTGTTTCATTAAATATTTATTAAACATATATATTTCATATATATGTTTATAAATGTTCATATAAACATATGAAAATATATATGAATATATATATATATTATGGCCAATGAAGACTGAAAAATCCTTTTTACTCTTTTTATAAATGTGCTCCCAAGGTTAGAATCACAGTGCCTTAGATTTTACTTAGAAGCAACTTAGAAAACCATGTAGTCTAGCAATATTGTTTTATATATACGAAGAAACCTCTCCCAACCTCTTTTTCAAGTCTTGGAAGAACTTTATTTTTCTGAATAGGTCAATGCTTTCCTAGTGTCATCTCAAAGGGTCCTTTGGCTGGTAAGAGTCACCTTGTGCCCTCAGTGTGCACATTGGCACAGTGTGGGGGTGAAGAGCAGGTTAATTGGCCATGGCCTTTGTTTGGCCAAACACTGGAACGAACACCTCTACCACTCTCAGTGGAGTGATCAAATGGAAAACCTCTTACACAGCATATCTGCCATGGTACTGCAAAGGTAACTAAATTTTTTAAAAGTCAAATTTTCTTAAATTTTCAAAGGAAATCCCAAATTCCAAAGATGAAAAGGATAAAATATAAATTGATAGTTTGGTGAACTATAAAAAGGCCCCTGTTCGCAGCTGATAGCCTGATCTGGGGTGTCATTCTATGGGAAGAAACAGCAAGGGGAGTGTGTTTTTTGCTTCACTGCCTTAAGTTATTTAAGACCTTTTCTATATTTACTCCTATCTCATCTTTTAAAAAGATTCCATTTATTTGCACAGTGTTCAATCTCTCTTTTTTTTTTTTTAAAAAAAAGGCCAATGTGTGTGGTGTCAGACAAATATTTATGGTAGAGTTTTATTTACTTATCTCTCTTCTACCTTAACCCACAATTTGACAGGATCATTCATTCGAACTTTTCAAGATCTAAAACTCTGACAACTGCAAAGCTGATTCACTTAAATCAACTTACAATTGCAGGTTTCACTTACTCACCAAAATAAATACATGAATAAATTTAAAATTTTTAAAAAATGTACAATATAATACCTATCAGAACATTCCACTTAACTTGCCAGTTTTACAATGCATATTAAGGGCTTATGAAAAAAATCCATAAAGTGAAATAAGGTATATCTAATATGCTCATTCATGACTATGTACACAACAATCTTAGTTTTGCTCTCAACATTGTCTCTATCATCAACTTTTCCCTTCAGGTGCTATTGCTCATATGTGACAAAAAAGGTAGGTAGGTCATCAAAGTTAGTAAAGTCTTCCTGAGACTCTCCCAAAACCATGCCATGTATGATCACTCAGTAATTGTATCTTTTCATTCTCTGCTGGACACTTAACTGTTAGTATTCTCTTACATTAGTGTTCCACTCTTTTTCTATTCATTTTAGAGGGAGTTCATCTATGGGCAGGTACCTATAGTATATTGATGCCTCTTTTCTTCCTTCTAATTCTGTGTGTATGTGTATGATGAACATCAAGAAAGAAGTATGATTGAAATATTATTCTTTACTCATTTCTTCATGCAAATTTTACATTGAGTCATAAACAATAGTTTCCTCTTCCCTGGTATCATATTATGATATCGAATGTATTGGTTTTCATCTATGGTTCCTGGCTGAAAACTCTCATAACCCTTGTTAAAACATTGCAGTGCTTTAGGCCTCAGAAAAAAGAATCCCTCTTTCTTGCTCTTGTTCTCTCTCTCATCTTCTCTTGCCCTCCTTTCATCTGTGCCTTTTTCTCCCCAGTGAAGGAATCTTAAATCTTGAATCATCTTTCTGTCTTGGAGCTGGCCATAAGTGAAATTTTCTAACCTACCTTGTCTGACTATAGGCCATAAAACCTTCCTTTTAGAAAAGGTGCTGCCCCATTTCCAGGAGAAAGGAAGGTTGCACAAAGGGACTACAGTGAATCTGATCAAATAGGCCTCACTGGGTTTCTCAACTCAGTCTATTAGTATTAGATCATACCCTTTTTGTACAATCACATTTCTATATAGTTTCCTATGCTTCAATCACACCTGTCCAAAATGTCTTCATAAAAAGTCTCAGGAGGACAGGGTTGAGAGAGGTTTCATAGCTGAACAATCAGAGGTCCCTGGAAGGTGGCACATTGGGAGAAGGCATGGAAGTTCCCCTCCCTTCCCATTCCCCACCCTATATATGCATCTCTTTGTCTGTATCCTTTGTAACATCTTTTTATAATAAGCCAGTAAATGTAAGTATTTTCCTGAGTTCGGCGAACCATTTTAGCAAATTAATTGAACCCTAGGAGGGGGTGGTGGGATCCTCAATTCATAGCTGGCTGGTCAGAAGCACAGGTAAAACAAGCTGGGGCTTCCCATTGGCAGGGGAAGCATGGGGCAGCCTTGTGGGACTGAGCTTTCAACGTGTGTGGGATCTGATGCCATCTCCAGGTGGACAGAGTCAGAATTGAACTGGGTTGGAGGACACCCCGCTGGTGTCCACTGCAGGGACTGATTGCCTACTAGGTGTGAGGGAGAAACCCCCACACATTTGGTCACAGGAGTCTTCTGTGTCGATCGTTGTGGTGTGAGAGCAGAGGAAAACCAGTTTTTGTTTTTACCTCACGCCTGGCCTCTGTGATTTTTTTTTTTTTTTACGTTAATTCACTACTTGAATTGACAAATCTCCAATGAACTTGGCATCGTATTTTAAATTGGATTTGAAGGGCTCCTGTATTCAGATTTTCTTTCGCTGGTTGTATCCATAATGCTAAGTAATTATATACATGTTTCATAATTCATCACCGTTAAGCTTTAAGTCATCGTCACTGCGCCATGATGAAAGGTAAGGAGTTTAGCTCACTCACATCATCACCTGTTCTCCCTACTCTTGTCTGGGTTTTGTTGATGAGAAAACATTGTTTGATTCCTCAGCTAGATACCATACATCTTTAAATACTATTTTTGAACTTCTATTTCTTAAGCCAGGCACTCTTTAAAATATCTGAAAAGGTTACCCAGGAAGGTTACCCAGGAAGGTTACCAGTCTCAGTGCGTGCTCTATATAAAGCCTTACTAATTTCAGCAATGGGAAGGAGAGTGTTATCTCCAGTTTCTTCTTGAAATTTGTCACCTCTGTGACTGTGTGTGTCTGGGGCGGGAGGGGGTAAACCATCCTAAGAGTTGCTTCCCTTACATCATTTAGCTAAGAACTCAACAATCCCAAACCCACTTCTACTCCATGCCTGCCCTCTTGGAATGTAGAGCAGCGCTGCAGGTTACCTGCATGTGAATTCTGGGATACTGGTGTATTTACTCTGGATCATCTCTCCTGTCATTCCAATAAAATATCTTTTTTTTTCCATACATCAAAATCTCTAGTTCCATCCTAAACCAGAAATTCCAAACAATTTATATTAAGTTAATAGAAGAAGTATACCAGGTAAATACAATAAAACTATCTATACCTGATTTTTTAAAAAGTCTTTTTAGCTTTGCAATTTAAATGCATCAAAATAATGTGCTTTTACTGAATAGAATCTGAAGGCTATTGAAATAATGCTATTAATTGCCAATTTGCAAGAAGATAATTTTGCCTATAAGCTTTCACATATTGAAGAGTATATCAGAATAATTTTGACTTTACGTAACAGAAAACTCAACTCCAAATTTGGCTTTTACAATGAAGGCAACTAGATAACTCCATGAGAAGGTCATTGGTGGCATGGGCTGTGTGTGTGGCTTCCCCAGGACTGACTCTCATTTCTCTATGGTGCTCTTGTGCCCTGTCTTCCTTTATATGTCTTCATCTTCAGGCTGGCACGTTTCATAGCAGCAAAATGACTACGGAAATTCTGGGCTGCAGTTCAAACACCACGGGGTCCAGGAAAAGTGAGAATTGACTTTTCCCCATCCTAAACCAAAATTGCTTGACTTTTTGTTCAGTCCTCTGTGGCCCTTTCCCACCCATGGATCAACTGGCAGGACTAGAGGAATGCAACTCAGGGTTAGACTTGGGTCTGAGTCAATTGTACATTCATGAACCTATCACTATGGCAAGTGGAACAGGATTATGACAATCTCTCTTAGAGAAGGGGGACTCACCTTGGAAATCCAGTTGGAATTACTCACGCTGAAACTGCATGATGGATGCCAGTTGGGAAGAATATGGGAGGGATACCAGGAAATTGACTAAGCATGTGTTCTATAACAGACTGCCACAAACATCAACAATAATTTTTATTAAGCTCTCAGTGTTCACATATCATGCCTTTTTAACTAGAAATTTGAATTTCCATAAAGTCTTTCATAGTAGGTGCTTGGAATATATTTTTCATGATGGTATCCATCAAATCAGAGGAAACCTTAACATACATTTACTGTCCTGTTTTTTTCAGTTATGCTTAAAATAAATACTTCCAGAATGACTTGACATTGCACCCACTGTCTTTTGACAAAATGTAACTGCAAAGCAGCAGCTATTTTAACACCTTACGACAGCACTGGCGCATAGAACTTGCAGTGATGATGGAATTATTCTACCTATACCTATACTGTCTGTTACTTGCCACTAACAGCACGTGTCTCTTGAGCACTTGAAATATGGTCAGCGTGATTGAGAAACTGAAGTTTTAATTTAATTTAAATTTCTAATACAAATAGCCACGTGTGACTAGTTGTTAATGTTTTGGACAGAAGAGCATGGAACGACGTATGTTTAATCTGTTAGAACATCTGACTGAGGTATGTTTTAAAATAACCCCAAAACTGATGACCGAGGAAAATCAACCTTTCTCTTATATTCAGATCTGACTCGACTATATATTCAAGTACATTAATAAAAAGTTTTCAAAAAATTAAATTTCTTTCAAGGAAACTTTTTGAATACTACAGAACATAACAAGCACATTTTGCCTCCTCGCTTATATATAACTAAGCTACATGACTCTAGGCAGAGAAACATTTGACAGAGGCTCTGTGGGATAAACTACTCATGAGACCAGAAGCAGTTTCAATCTCCAGCACTTTTATTTTGTATGTGGGAAAATTGACTGCATCACCATAGTTTTTATAAATCAATAGCTCATTATCTGCTACTGATTTATGAAATATTACCATTGATGCTGTTCAGATTGATACACTGGTAATAAATAATTCTTTTGCATCATGTTTTACAGTCTATAAATAGAACACAATATAGTTGAAAATTACAAATGTTAATTAAAATACAAGAAATATATTAAATTTTTTCAATTTAAAATTATGGTCTTGTACAAAATTTTAAGGAAATAAACTTTCTTCTGTGATTTTAATTTCAAGAATATAGTTGTGTTTGAAATGAAATACATAGGCTACTTGCATATGTGCATCGTATCACTACTAAAATCTACACCAATACAAATTGTTAGAGGATAAATAAAATTATATATGTTAACCTGATCCTTGGGTTTAAATATGCTGTGTGCTCATTCATTTGGGGTTACCTATCTTTTATAAGGATGCTTTTCCCCTTCAACATTTTAATGATTGTTAGTGTTAGATTGTTATCCATTCAAACTTTAAGAGATTCTTTTAACAAGTGTGTATGCCAACATTTTACTCAAGGCACTGAGCGAATTCAAGTAGAGACAGAGTTAAAAATAGTACATTATAGGAAAATGCATGAAGTTTAACATGTATTATTCTAGTTATAACATAAATATATTCCTTATTATGGTCTGAATGCTTTTGCCTCCTGCCCACCAATTCATATATTGAAATCCTAATCTCCAAGGTGATGGCATTAGCAGGCGGAGCCTTTTGGGAAGTGATTAGGTCATGAGGACAGAGCTCTCATGAATGGAATTAGTACCTCATAAAATAAGCCAGAGAAAGACCCCTCACTGTGTGCCCCACATGAGGATGCAGAAGAAGTCAGCAGCCTACACCAGCCCCTCACCAAAGGATGCTCATCAGAAAAGCATCCTCAGCAAAAGCCAACCATGCCAGCACCCTGATCTTGGAATTCCCAGCTTGCAGAACTGCGGGAAATTCATTTTCATTGTTTATAAGCTATCCAGTCTCAGATATTTTGTTGTAGTAGTCTGAACAGACTTAGATACTCCTCATAATTCCCTTGCATTTTTCTCAAATATATCTACCTATCATCCATATCTTCAGTATCTGAGAACGACAATAATGTCTTGGTTGGGCACGGTGGCTCGCACCTGTAATCCTAGCACTCTGGGAGGCCAAAGCCGGAGGATCACTTGAGCTTGGGAGTTTTAGACCAGCCTGAGCAAGAGAAAGACCGTGTTTCTACCAAAAGTAGAAAAATTAGCCGGGCTTGTTGGTGCCTGCCTGTAGTCCCAGCTACTCAGGAGGCCGAGGGGGAAGGATCATTTGTGCCCAGGAGTTTGAGGTTGCTGTGCACTCTGATGATGCCACTTACTCTACCCAGGGCAACAGAGCAAGACTCTGTCTCACATTTAAAAAAATAAGTATAATATATTTTAATTTTGTCCTCAAAAGCCTTTTCAATTTTAAGTACATAGGTGTTTAATAAATGTTTCAGGATAAATAAAGCTTGTCTCAGAAGTCACTCAGCAACATTTATTAAGAACCTTTGCAGGGCCACTAGTCCAGCCTACATTGCCAGGCCAAGAAGACAAGATTAACTCCAAAGCATGAAAGAGTGAGAGGGGTAATGAAAACACACCTGAATTTCAATTTTGCCTCTTCTATTCACTAATTTGGGGACTCTTAATCTTCAACATCTTCATCTGCACACTGGGAATAATAATGCTAAATGTGTAAGACTCTTGTGAGATTTAGACACACAGGCACTTTGCTTGGCACATAGCAGTTACTCGGTACATGGTAGCTAATATTATTCATTTTTGCATAAATTATAATTACTTTTAAGTTATTAAAAATTTGTGACACAATGGCTCATAATGAGGATTAGCAAGGTATCTGAAACACAAAACATAATCACTAAACATCAATTCCACACGATCACTAAACATTCTTCACCCAGGCAGCACCCACTATACTGGATTTCTTACCTGGAGCACAACAGTTCACATATATTCTACTGAATGCTTCACTTCCTGTTGGGTACCTGTACTCTGTCCCCAGGTAATTATATTTTTGGTTACAATGTTCTGTGTGATAGTGGCTTTGTCTGACTTTGAATCACTCAGAACTTTTTTACTGTCTTACAAGATACTCTTTCACACTATTTAGTATGTGACAGATTAAGGCTAAACTAGATATACAGTCCACACATTGTTGAGGCAAGAGTATAGAAAAGGCTTTCTACTACAAAACAAAAAATGTTTTTCTGTGTTCTGGTGGATCTGGGGCTCAAATCTTGCTGATGAATAATCGAGCATCATCTCTTCCTGGATAGATTTGCATTGGAAAACTGGAAGCTTATCCCTCCCCCTAACCCCTTCTCACATTTGCTTGTACCATTTAGCACAGGGACCTAAACATCATTCCTTTGTAGGAAAAATGGCTGGTACTGAAACTTTCATAGTAGCTCAAAGATGTAAAGACTTGCTTGGTGGATTGGCCCCAAACCAAGGCCAGACTGCAGGAAAAGACAGTCAGGGAGCTTGGACTGAGGGCCTTAACATTCGCCTAATATGAGGGCCTAAGGCAGAGCAGGCAGCTGTTTCTGGGCACACCATGACCACTGGGCACAGTGGGTGCTCCCCAGCAGGAGATGTCTATGTTATACATGAATTGCATGTAAGGATGTGTGTATAGGGTGGTAAACTTTTGGGCCCAGGTAATTTGTGCCCCTGATTAAACATACACGGAAGAGTGGGAAATTTTTCCTTTTAGGTCACTAGAATAATTCTTCCTGTTCATCTCTGTGCAGGCTACACAAAGACCAGAAGGAGTCACTGTGAGGTTGATAAGGCTTAGGGTAGAAGTTTTGTATAGGGCTAATGACATTTCCCAATGATTTCCATCATTAGCCCCGATACGAGAGGCTCAAGAAGGCACAACGTGGTGTTCTCCCGGGAGCCAAAATGGTGGTGCAACAGCCACAAAGGTGACATGTACTTCCACCTCACTAACAGAGGTGGTACATGAGAATGAGAACTGACTCAAAGAATTACCTCTGAACAACCATAATAGTATTTTAGAAGAGATACCTGGAAGACAAATCCTTGCTGGTCTAGCAGACAGTTTCTCAAAACCATTGCCATTCACGCAAATACTCCTTCATTTGTACTCAAAATTATGGGTCCTCTGACATACTTGTTATCTGTTTGCATCTTTTCCCTAATTGTTTCTTAATTATAATACTTCTGAACAACACTTAGTCAAACAAACACTACATAACAGTGCTCTATAGCCAGAACATGTCAGCAGATTCATCTCTCGAAATCATCATTTTAATCATCTTATCCTGTATTTAGAAATCTTGAATGGTCCTGTTCTTCTTCCCAACTAAAGTTCAAATATCCTTATATACAAGACCTTCCAATATCTGCTTGTACCCAACATTCTCAGCCTTTATTGCTATTTATTACAAAATATCAATGTTTAGTTAAGCTGGAATATATGCCATTCAAGAAAAATGCAACTTAATACACCTTGAATGAATGCCCTGCCATATACTGTGCAAAGTCCTAAGGGATTTGAAGAAAAACCTATGTGTAAGATCTGACTCTGTTAATTTACCTAAGATATGATCAATCTTGAACAATGGTCCATGTGCTGATGAGAAGAGTGTATATTCAGTAGTTTTGGGGTAGAATGTTCTATAAATGTCTATTAGGCCCATTTTTTCTAGAGTCCCGTTTAAGTCCAGTGTTTCTTTATTTTCTGCTTGGATAATCTGTCCAGTACTGTCAGTGGGGTGTTGAAGTCCCCAGCAATTACGATGATGTCATTTATCTCTTTGCTTAGATCTAGTAGAATTTACTTTATGAATTTGGGTGCTCCTGTGTTAGGTGCATAACTATTTAGGATTGTTAGGTTTTCTTGTTGAATTGCTCCTTTTACCATTATGTAATGACCATCTTTGTCTTTCTTTACCGTTGCCAATTTAAAGTCAATTTTATCTGATATGAAAATAGCTACACCTGCTATCTTTTGGTGGACTATATTTTCCATCTCTTCACCTTGAGTCTATATGAGTCCTTTTGGGTTAGATGTATTTTCTAGACACAGAAGATACTTGTGTTGTAATTTTTCTTCCATTCAGCCAGTCTATGTCTCTTGAGTAGGACATTTCAGACCATTCATGTTGATTGATGGAATTGATATGTAGGTTGCTGTTCTGTCCATCTTGTTCAGTAGTACCTTATTACTTTGTTGTACTTCTTGTGCTATTGTTTTATATGAGCTCTGAGCTTTAGCTTTTGGGTGGTTTTGCACTGGTAAGTGTATACTGTGCTGATCCATGTATAATGCAGTTCTGAGTATTTCCTGCAGGGCAGGTCTGGTCTTGACAAATTACCTCTGTATTTGCTTGTCTGGAAAAGTCTTTATTTCTCCTTCATATATGAAACTTAGTTTTTCATGACACAAAATTCTAGGCTGGCAGTAGTTCTGTTTAAGAAGACCCAAGATGGGGCCTCAATCCCTTCTGGCTTGCAAGGTGTCAGTTGAGAAATCTGCTCATAGCCTGATGGGTTTTCCTTTGTAAGTTACTAGATGTTTTCATCTCGCAGCTCACAGGAGTTCCTCCTTTATGTTGACTTTGGCCAGTCTGTTGATTACATCTTAGTGATTGCCTCTTTGCAATGAATATCTAAAGTGTTCTTTGAGCTTCTTGTACTTGGATATCTAAATCTCTAGCAAGACCAGGGAAGCTTTCCTCCATTATTCCCTCAAATAGGTTTCCCAGCATTTGTGCATTTTCTTCTTCACTCTCAGGGATGTCTATGATTATTATATTTGGCAGTTTTAGTAATCCCATATTTCTTACAGGCTTTGTTTATTCCTCTTGATTCTTTGTTCTTTATTTTTGACTGAGTTAATTTGAAAGAGTTGTCTTCAAGTTCTGAAATTCTTTCTTTTACCTGATCTAGTCTATTCTTAAAGCTTTCCCCTGTGTTTTGTATTTCCTTAAATGAATTTTTCATTTCCGTAAGTTCTATTTGTGCATGTGTTTTTAATATGTCTATTTCTTTAGTAAATTTTTCTCTCCTTTCCTAAATTGTTTTTCTGGTGTCTTTGAGTTGGTTTTCCTTTTTCTCTCAGATATCATTGAGCTTCTTTACAATCCATATTTGGATTTCTTCATCTCTCATTTCCATATTTTCATTTTCTTTGGGATCCATTGCTAGAGAGCTAGTGTGTCCCATTGGGGGTGTCCATTCACTCTGATTTTTCCTTCTTTTGAAATCCTTGCACTGATTTCTTCTCATCTGGATCAGCTATCACTTCTTGTTTTTGGATTTTCTTCTGTTTATATGGGGCTTCCCCCTACCATTCATAGGTGTGTGTCTATAGCATATGTTGGGTAAGATTCTTTGGCTTTGGTTGTGGGTGCTTTGAGGGTGGTCTAGCTTCTGGATGGATACTTTGGTTATATATACCCTTAGTGTGGTGGTTTTTTCAGTTTCTAGTTGTTTGTAAGATGTAGCAGTGGTGAGCTATGTGTGTGGGCAGATTCCTTGTCTCTTACTGATGAAGGAGGAGGGAGGTCTTTGTAATCGTTCCTCTTTCCCCAGCCCTGTTGCCTTCTTAACAGTGTAAATTATACTGGCACGCCCAATTTAATCTCTGAGACAGCAGGTGATGCTTGTGAGTAAGAATCAACCATGCCCTATATGATTGTGCCAGAGGGCTGTACAAATTGGCATCTCTGCCAGTTTGTGGTGCTTGCTGGAAGCAGCAGATTGTGTGCTATTTTTGAGACTTGTGACAGGCTCTAGTTCCTCAGGAGAAGCATTAGAACATCCCAGGTGATGGGTGGGGCCCTGGAACTTCCGGGCAAGTTCTTATACTCCATCATAGCAGAGGTGGGTGAGTGAGTGAGTCTGGGAAGAGATGGGTGAACCTGCCCTGAGGCTCCACAAATCTGGTAAGGTAGCTGTCTGGTAAGGTAGCTGCCTTGGCAGGGGTCAAAGGTCCCTGACAGGCTGCTGAGAAAAGCCACCAGGGAGGGGCTGAAGTGTCCCACCAAGCCAGGAAGTCTACTTGTGGAGACAGGGCCATCTGAGATTCTCAATCTGGCTGTCAGGAGCAGATTTCACTCTTCTCCCCCGCTTCCCTGTTCTGTAGTTTCCCTCTAGCATCTGCTGGCAGGCAGGAGCCCAAGCCAGCTGAGTTGCCCAGCAGTGGCTCTGCCAGCTGGGAGCTTGCCTGTCCAAGCCCCCACCCTGGGCTGACAGCATGGTTTTCCTGTGGGGGGAGGGGTGCTCCATGAGTACACTGGCTAGGACCCACACTGCACTCTCCTCTCAGTTCATCCCACATGGGATCCCTTGCCTCCCAAGATCAGTTCAAAATCTCCCCTCTGAGCAACATGATCAAGTCCTAGGGGCATGGGATCTAGACTGTGGGCCTGTCCCCAAGTCCCCGAAGATCAATCCCAGACTGTACCAGGGATAAGTGTGTTGGTCCCGAGTTGCCCATGGGGGCTCCAATAGATTTGATGTCCCTCTGTTTTCGGGTGTTCCTTTCTCTCATGGAGCAGCTGGTTAAGCAGCACTGGGGAGGGCCAGTGAGAAGGGAGCTCACAGTCTGAGCAACTCTTAGTCCACTGCGAGCCCTACTCTCTGTGGAAGCTTTGGTGTGGTGGACGCACCAATGGAGGGGAAGCAGCCACTCCTGAGAGCCCTGGCTCAATTGTCTCTCTGGGCAGACATGGGCAGGAAAGGGGAAGGAGAGGAAAAGAATCTGAGTGGAAGAAAGGAAGCACTCTGGGTGGTCTCTATCCCTCTCTCCAGAAGTCAACCTTCCCAGAATGCCTAGGATTTGGGGTCACACAGATCCCCTGGGACCCACCAGCCCTTGTGGTTCCTACAGTCTGGGCCAGAGTTGGGAAATGTTTGTGTGGGAATAAGAAAGACGAGAACTGAGAGGCTGAAGCTCCTTGGGGAGGACAAAGCTACACTGTGGGTGGAGAAGCAATATGGTACCTGCCATATTGGTTCAGGTCTGTGCTAACAGGAAGTGACCCCAAGGAGGATGCAGATGGGTTCTTTATCCTCAAGAAGCTCCAAGTTCACTGATAGCAGTTGCTTTTTGACTCTTGAGAATAGAAAGGCTCTGCTCTACAGCAGTTTGGGAGCCTGCTGACTGCTGGAGACACGAGGGAGGGAGGAACAAACACTCTTTCCTACCCTTTTCACTGGACTCCAAGCCTCTCGAGGGTTGATCTCTGCTGAAATCTTGCTCCTTCGTATTCTGCTCTGTAACTATTCCCTATGGAATCTCTGGTAGGTTCTGGTACTTTTCCCTCAGAATTATACCCTATCTATGTTTTCTCCCTGCTTTTCATCTAAAACTTTTGCTTCTGTCTGAGATAATCTGGCAGCTGATGGCTCTGGTCAGCAATCTTGTCTCTCTCCCCCCTTGTACATATTCATGATTTACTTAGTATTTAATTTTTATGTATAAACTTATTTGGATTACATCAGTGTCATATAATCTCCTTGAGGGGAGTAGCAGTATGTTTAATAACTTCATCTCTTGAACAATTAACACAATTCTGTACATGAGAGGTTGGCAAATTATGGCCCCAGAACAAATCCAGCCAGTCACCTGTGTTCATAAATAACATTTTTCTGGATCACAGCCTGGCACACCTATGTTTAGGTATTGTACCTGATTGCTTTCCTGCTATAAAAGGCAGAGCTGAGTACAGAGACAGAAACTGATTGCTCATTTGGCTAACTGGGAAAGTCTACCATATTTATATCTGTTCCTTTATGGAAAGAGCTTGTGGACCTCTGCCACATGTGAGAAGGAGATTCAGTAAATATGTGTTCAAAAAAAGTAAAACTATCCTCAAACTGTTTGTATACTCATGGAAGAACATATTCTTCCTCGGAGTCAGGTTACAGGTTTAAGTTATCTTAACACTAAAAGGAGGTGATCTGGTTTATGTTAACATCATCTTGTTAATTTTAGTGCAAAATACGTCCAATGCTGCAGCTAACAAACTAATAATCAGTACTTGGTATTAAAGAGCTTCATAGAGTGCACAGTGCACACCTTTGTTTTAGGATTTTACTGTCTTCCATTAAGACATCTGGGAATTTAAATTTAAACAAAGCAGTTTTAAAGACAACCCCCCAGAAAGCTTAATTGCATGCTATTCTTTTGCGGAAACAGATACTTCATTTAGTTAAGTGACAATTATTAGAAATTCTGCATGTGTTTTCATAACATTCTGCAGTGAACTCCATTGTTTTACAAATGTACACTCAGATCTGGTTCTTGACTTGAGAAGAGAATATTCAAAACAAAACCACTAAGAAGTTATTTTAATTTAGAAATAGTGGGCTAAGGCTATGGGAAAAGTTTCCAATTCTGATTTGGATTTCAAATGGAACTTTAATAAATCAAGACAAAGCTCATGCATTTTCTCATTTACTTCCCCCACTGTTGGTGATCAGTAAAATAATATGGCTTGTGTTGAGAACGCTCTTACTCAGAATTTTCTAATCTTCCAACAGGCAACTACTCCACATAAAAGAAAAATCCTGTCTTGACTAGTACCGAGAAATAAACCAATGTCTTCCTGCCAGGGAAGACGAGCTTTAAGATTTTTTCTTTGCAAATCAGATTCCTACTGTGTTGAGCTATTCAGATTTCATAAGCTGTATAATATCCAAGGCAGCTCCATGCAGATAATAATATTTTAGTTGCTTAGTGATACCACAGGACAGTATGAAACAATTTTTAAACCTAAATAAATATTAAACACCAAATCAATTTTTCAACAATATAATATCTCATTTGATGTTTATTTTTTTACCTATCCTGTGTTAAACCTGGCTGAATAAATTTAGTCACTCTACATTGTGCTGGCAAGAAATCTGAATTAATTACATTACTGCATGTCTTCATTGTGTTTTATTCTCTGAAATAAACAGGTTAAAAGGGAATATAATACTAATCTATTAAATGAGATATGTCAAAAAAAAGAGTAAGGCAAAAACTACACCATGGTACTTGAAGGAAAATATGAAAGCACATCTTGAGAATCAGAAAGTTAAATAGATAACATACACTTAGGACATTTTTCTTTCCTCTATCAAAGACTTTCTAAGACTGACTAAATTTCATTGCCTTAAGAATAGATATATGCTCTTTGAGATAAAACAATTACTTTTGAACAACAATAAGTGAATATGGCATCCATAGTACTTTAGATAGTTATGAAATGAAAAAATCATGACTAGATATATTTTAGAAAACGCTTAGACAACTTTTGTTGCATTGCTTCAACGTCATTTGAGTTCTTTATTTAGAAGTTGATTTAGATTTTTGTGGTACCAAATTCTTTATGAAGAATTTTCTCATCAGTGTCCCCTTTAATGAGGTATCAAGCACTTTGTACTGTCCCTGGCTCCCACCCACACAGATCCCTGTGCTAGGTACACCAACCCTGTTTCTCCTGAAAGTCATCAAATTTTCAAGCTCACCTTTTTTATTTTAGGAATATGCTTGTCTCTTTCCAAAATACCCAATAGCTACTAATCTGGGGAGCAGTTGAGAGTGATTCTGAATGTTGAACTCAATTATCTTTAAGATACCCTAAGTTAAAATATCTATAAAATTAAAATTTATTTCACTGTACTTTTTTGTCTCTAAGCTCTTCTCCATTTTTACCCAAAGCCGCTGACTGCAGACTCCATTATTAATAATCTTTAGAACCTTCCAGCCTGCACTACCTCAAGAATTTCTTGTTTCATCAGAAGGAGGGTTTTGGACTCAGATTTGGTCTCAGCTCAGGTTGACAGGTACGCTTGTGACACCAGGATCAGCAGCAATAACAATAGGATGTGTTTAAAAAAAAAAAAAAATATATATATATATATATATATATATATATATATATATATCCACAAAGCACAGCTGCATAGTTACTGATTCTTTTATTTGTTCAACAATTATTTATTTACTAAAAATCGATTATTTAGGGCACTCAACCATGCACTGGAAATATAGAGAAGAAATAAGATACAGCATCCCTGTCCTCAAGATTCTCATAATAGTAAGGGTCAAGTTTATGTTAACAAATACATTATACTGAATAAACAATTTTATAAAATCTAACTAAGAGAAATGTGGTGGGTGTTTAGAGTTATCTCAACAGGTTACCTAAGTAATCACTCCGTAACGAGAGTAAAATTCATTTTAAACCCTGACCCGGATAATGTGCCTTAATTGTCTTTGCTTGCCTACGTCTCTCTGTGACCCCAGGCCGCTCATTAGCTACTCCAAGTCGGTAGCAGATTCAGGGGTGGAATCCCAGGCACTCTGGTGATTTCAGGAGTCATATTTAGCCCAATCCCCAGAGAATGATTCATTTTTCATTTTCAGCTGGTGAGATCATGCTGCAACTTCCTAATAGCCTACAAGCACCTCGAAGGCTATGTCTGGTGTCAGGCATGTCTCTACTCCTGGTACCCGTGGCTGTGCTCAGCATTGTGAGCATTCTCTAGCTCCACAGGATCAGCCAGCTGTCATTCCACCATGACAACATTATTTTTATTCCCATTTCTCATTAAATTCTCCAGGGAGAGGAGTCACACAGTATAGCACATAATAGAATGGAATGGGATAGAGGGGCAGCAACTGGAGACTGAAGATAATTTTCAGGTTAGAGGGTCTAAAAAGGAAAGAAATGTACCCTTAGAGAGGAAACGGAAAAGTTCCAATAGCAGACTTCCCACTCTGCATTTTTTACTTCTAGTTCTACCTTTCCCATTCACAGCTGGGTCACAGAGGTTGCTACCATTTGCCTCACATAGGTGGAACACGCCTTGACAAACATTATTTATGTTTGTGCATGTGTGCTAGTGGCCCTACTCATTATGAGCACGTAGGAGACTTGCAGGGCTTCCTGGGACTCCCTGGTGCTGTGCCTGCAGGGGTCACTACTGGCCCAGAAGTGACAATGGGTTTCACTGCTACTGCCAGCATGGGAATGAAAATGTAAATGGGTCCACAGGTCACTTTATGTCAAGTGGAAAATGAATAATAGTTTTGTTCTTGTGGGCAGGAGAAAAGCATGCATCATTGATCCCTCAAGGATTAATTTCTCATGATAAATGTAATTGTCTAAAATAATAGTGGGGAAAACCAATCATTCTAAATGCAAAGCCCAGAGAATGAGTGGGTAAGAGCTGCCCATTTATAAAAGAGAAAAGATTCAGAAGGAGTGGCAAGGGGTGCCCTTTAGCACATGGTGAATGACTCCTGTCTAGGACTTGGTGAGGACCCTCCCACAGCTGGAGGTCAAAAATAAAGGGGGATCTACACATGCAGTATGTTTATGACTGGGCTATGAAAATGCACTAAAATCTTTTAAGAGGAAAAAAAAAATGACCAAATTCAAACTTTGGAGAAAATTAACCTCAGATTGGCTACAATTCTGACATTAAACTGAAGGATTTTCTGAAAATTTGGAAAAAATAATAGTGTGTTTTCCTGCATATAAGGATTTGTCTATTGTTTGCAGTGATATAAAGAATGATTATTCTTTTCACTAAAACTCTTATCTATGGGTCTCAGATTCTTGATTCACTTTCAAATAAATCCTTATACCAATTGTATAACAATTGCAGTGGCTTTTTTTTTTTTAAAGCAGTTGCAGAAAGTGCAAGAGAAAAAGTAACTTTTCCTGAATGCTACACAGTATTTCAAATGACCACCATAAACACTATAAAAAGAAAGGCCATGTGTCATAGGTTAATCAGTATGGGCACTGAAAAGTATGGAAAACTCCAGAAACATACAAAAAACTCCAGAAAAGTATGCACAGGAAAGTACAGAAAACTCAGAGCCTGCCTAAGAGGATTGTCTGGTCTCTGGCCTCTGACTCAGAGCCAGCTGCCAAAGACCCATAAAAGGCCCAAACTGAGAAAACATAAACATTCTCAGAATAAGTAATAAGAATGTTTTTTTTTTAAAAAAAAAAAAAAAGTATAGTCACTGTTTGCACATAGAAGGATGTGTATTTTGGACCTGAATGGGATTATTAAATGTTGCAATGCATATATGCATCAGGGAGAGAAAGACACTTGTTTGCTTCCCCAGGGAGGGCTGCAAAAGTTAGGAAAACATTTACTGAAAGAAAAAGGGAGACCTAAGGCAAGGAGCTGGGGCAAGAGATAGGTGTAGCCCGCGATACTGGCGAGAGAAGAGGAGATGACAATCCCCGATTCCTGCAGAAAAGCAGCGCTGTGGTTGAAAATGAGGGGCAGGAGAGCAGGATATCAGAGGGTACTATGAGAGTATTTGACAGTGGACAATCTGTGACCTACAGTCAAGAGGAAAAGAAATGCCACCTGTGACAGCCCAGGTTTGAGGCCCCTGAGCTCTGCTACTTATGGCAGCCTTTATGCTCCCAGTCAAAAGTCAAAACCCTGAGTCTCTCTAACAATCTTGCCTTTAACCTCAGCTTGAAAATTTGAGTCCCATGTTCTGTACATGTGACCTTATCCTTCTTGAAGCCTTTGCTTTAGCTCAAGTACGATCTTCCTATTTTATACCCCACCTGGAAATATTTCTTTCTTTCTGTCTTTTTTTTTTTTTTTTCAGATAACTCTGCAGTGTCATCTTGACTCTGGGTTGCACATCTGACTTTGAGCAGTCACAGCAACAAGAGAAAGATCTGAGCTTCTCTCTCTATAGATTGTAAAAGTCATGATCCTGAATCAAAGAGCCATGGGCATCATAGGGAAAGACACAGAATATGATAGAGAAGGCAATCTTATTAGTTTGACTAAAACTAAGAAAACTAATGAGTAGAGGATTTCTAAATTTCAGCTTAAATTAAGAAGCCTAATGAGGAAAAGCATTTATGCTTCAGTCATGTATTCAATTAATTTTAATTGAGTGCCTACTACTTGCCAGGCAACAGTGTAAACACTGAGGATGTACTCAACAGATGAAAATAAAGAAATAAGTAATTTAAAACATATGAAAATGTGCTGTGAAGAAAAAAAAATCAGCACATAATTAAATTTTTTTTTTTCAATGTGTTATTCTCCTCTGGGTTTTATACATGATGCATGAGAACAAAATTATGTCCTGATATATGCTTTAGCTTCCTCCTTTCATCCATCTGGATAATTCCAGCTTGTATTTCTGGAGAAAGATCAAATATCATTTTCTCAATGAAATGCTTTCATCCCTATGCCACTCACAGTTGGCTGTACCTTAACGAGGTAACTATGCAACACTCCTCTGGCACATGCTAGAAACCCAGTGAATGCTTGTTTCTGGTCCCTCTTTACTTCTTTGATGGCACCATGTAGTAGAAGCCAAGTGAATAGACAATTTCAAGGCCACACTTATACAATGAAGTTGTATCTTACTTCCTGGCTATCTTCTAATGGCTGTGCCTAAGTCAGTATATCTAAATCATATTCAATAGCTTCATTAAATCATGCATAAAATGCTATATACATGGCTTTATGTACACCCATATAAATTCATAATTCTTTCATCACTAATTGTTCTCATTCTTTTTTTAATGACTTTCTATGGCTCTCAGTCTTTCACTGTCTACCCCGAGAATGGCATTGGTACTATCACCCTCCTTTTCCCTGGCTACGTAGGCAGTAAACTTTATCTTCTTATTTATGGCATAAAAATTTTTTTAGGCTCACGTTTACCCCATACCTTTGTATATATACTTGCAACCGGTTTTTCAGACTTAATTGTATTTATTGCTTGGGGTACATTTTCCTAGAGTGGAATGAAGGGTAAAATGGTCTATACTGCTTAATGAGCACACCACATAATGCTGCTTGAATGGCAGGCCACATATATGACGGTGGTCCCATAGGATTATAGTGGAGCTAAAAAAATTCCTATGGCTTAGTGACATCAAAGCCATCTTAATATCATAGCACAATGCATTGCCTTTTCTATCTTAACACATTGACTGCCATCCTAGAAAAAAAATTTTTTTTTTTTTACTTGGGGTGTTTAATTAAGAAAATAGAATAAAAACTTCGAAAACAAAATGATCCTTTCTAATTTGATTATTTTTTAAAACAATTTTTTTACTTTTTTCTGTGCATGAGTTATATGCAACTTGAAAAATAGTTATTACGGTTCCCAAGGCAAAGAGATGTGTGAGTTACATGGGCTTCCCAAGGCCCTGGGCTCAAAACTAGCATGAGTTAAATACAACTCACATGGCAGTTAATGTGTTAAATATATTTAGATACAAAAATACTTACAATTCTGTTATAATTACCTATAGTATTCAGTATAGAAACATGCTATACAGGTTTATAGCCTAGGAGCTACAAAATAGGCTATACCACATAGCTTGCATATCATCTAGGTCTCTGTAAGTACACTCTATGATGTTTTTACAATGACACAATTGGCTAATGACGCATTTCTCAGAATGTAACCCTGTCATTAAGCAATTCATCACTTACTCTATGATGTTCATACAATGACAAAATTTCCTAAGAATGCATCTCTCAGAATGTGTCCTCGTTGTTAAATGACACATGACTACATATATTTTCCTTTACTCTTTTTCTCTGAGTGGGCATATAGTTAAATTCACTTAAATTCAATGTTCCTGTGAGATAATTCCCACATGCTACTCTTGTTTCACTGCTCTTCCAAATCCATTTATCCGGTGATCCTATTTATATTTATCCAAAACACAATAGTCTATTATAAGGTTCATCTAGAATGTCAGCCATTTAGTTGCCTACAAGCAAGGAGACTTGCATTTCCTCATTTTTCAAGGGGATATTACTACCCAGAAGCCTATATCCCGAAAAGGAAAGTCCTGAAAATTGTGCTGGGCAGGAAATACAATGAATATATTAAGTATTCATAATATTGTCTATTTTCTGATTCCATACTCTTTTAGTAGAGTATATTTTAAATTTGTGATTCACTTTGCCAGCATAAGCAGGAAAGAGAGATAATAAATTGCAATGTACCATTGGCTGTAAGCCCAACTGAAACAGAATGTGCAAGGAAGCATTTTTTTTATTTCTTCCAAGGTAGACCTATAGACCAACCTCAGATTCAGGAGGAAAACTCAAGAAAGGTAGTGAGTTCATAAGAGTAAACAAGATATTTCTAATAGATGGAGAGAAGTAGGTTGATGGATTTTTGAAAAGGCCTTGTAGTTGCTCACATAACCATTTTGTATTTCCATAGTCATGCCCAAAATGGATTCCAATGAAGGTCAGTGTAGAACATCTTAGAAGTTTCTCTAACAATTATGTCATCAACATTATTTTTGAATATCAAGACTGTACATAAAACAAATAGGTAAGTTAAAAAGTACTTTGTTGTGAAGTAGTTTTGTTGGGAAGTATATTATAACTTTGCCTGAGCTAGAATTTTAATGATCTTCTGCATCTATTTTCATTTTCAAAATAATTTGGGTTAGGATTGAATATGTAAATTAATTTGGAATGAGAACACTATCAGAGGAAAGAAAGATGTATGTATCCTTGATAAGCATAGAATTCTATCTATGTTCTGTAACATGTGAGTTATCAGCCTACTGACTACTATCTATTTACTGAGATAATTAATATATTTAATATTGAGTATCCATGTTAACTGCCAGAAGCTGTGTGATGATGAATCTTTATCAGAACTCTCTATCCTGTACAAATTTAACAGCTGATAGAAAAAAATAAAAACAAAAATTAAATATTCTAGACAGTACTATCACATTCAAAGTTTTATAAAATTCTTCTAACTAAGAATGGAGGACTAATGCATTTTAACATAATAATCATAACATGCTTTAAAATATTTCTAGGGTTATCCTAAAACATACATTTCTATAATATCTTTGATAAACTTACCCTGTTCATTTAAAGAAACATTATGACACCATTATTTTGTTTATTTTAGGGAGATACATTATAGTGTTGTGGTATAAATAGTTCACAGTTTATACAAAAAGAATTTTTCTGATTGGAAAACATGATTTTTTTCCAGTGTCCTTCTTTATTCCCTATTAGCAGGGCACTGACTGACTAACTTTCTCAGAGACTTTTGTGTAGTACACAAGTAGGTCACTGTACCAAGAAAATGATATGTTTCTGAAAGACAAATTTTCCAACTTTGCGGGCAAATAGTCTTAAGTCTTTTGGGCTATTAGTAAGAGTTAGCAAAAACAGACGAACATGATCAGCCACTAAAAGCAAACCCCTCTTGGCACAATGCCAAATATTAATAATCTACAATTGAATGGGAATCCAATAGAAATAGATTAATATAATGGAGTAGATAATAGGAGATAAGCAAAATTAAAACTATATTAAAAGTTTTGCTCAAGTAGGTTCCTGGATATATTTTGTCAGGACAAGGAATTACTTACAGTATTCAGATGCCAAATAAGGTTGTATGACATGTCAGAGGAGGTGACAGGTCTGTACACAAACAATGGAAGAATTCTCAATAAAGGTTAAGCTATTAAGAGTTTCAAAATCTCCATTTCTCTCTGCAAAAGGCTGGCATCTACCTTGTCTCTCTTTGGACTGATATTGGGGAATTTTGTATGGTTTAAGACAAGTCAGATATTACAAAATCAGTGAAGAAATAGTAGAGTACTTGAAAATTGTTTCTGGGACTATTGGATATACGGAGATGAAAAAAGTAAAGCTAGATCTGTATTTTATATCACATACTAAACAAATTGGAGGTAAATTAAAATTGTGTAAGTGATATATTAAAATTTTAAAAGAAAACATAGTATCTGCAAGAGTTTGAAAGAGAATGATTTTTCTTGTAGTGAAACATATTTCATAAAAGAAAATACTAATCAATTAAAATTAAAGAGCTTTGCATGAAAAACATAAAAGGATACAGAAACAATGTGCAAAGACAAGACCGATCAGAAAAAAAAAATATTTGGAAGTCTACCAGATCCATCAATTACAATATAAAATTGTCTAGTCCAACAATTGGAAACCTGCCATCAAATTCCTGATTGATTAAACAATTCTTTTCCAGAAATAACAGAAATAAGAATTTATATGTAAAAAAAAAAAAAGTATGGATTTCTTTTTCTTTTTTTTGGTACATTATAGTTCATTGCTTCCTTCAGTCACTTGAAAACATACGTGAAGATTTTTTTCAACTCTGCATACTTTCCAGGTTTAATGAGCCATTAGTGCAGCATTTCCATTACATTGATCACATTCATTCTGCTCCAGCAATGCATATATCGCAGAATGTAAAATGTGTATCCACTGTGTGTCCATTCAGTGTTACGTTCTAATTTTAGAAAAGAAAGTAGCAGTTATCTTTAATGCAAATTTATTAAACACTAGAAGAAACCATTGTGTGTTAGATTATATATTATTGCAATTTTATTGCAAAGGCATATAAATGCAGGCAATAAAATTTCAAAGCAAGAAATATGATTCTAGAGCTTTTTGCTATCTATATAGCAATTTAAGAAAAACAAATGAAATAAGAATTTGTTTTATCTGGAAATCTCATAACATAGGTGATATGATAGTATCAGAGCAATAATAGTGGATTATATGCAGCTTTCAGCAAAAACTAGAAACAGTAAATACATGCCCTAATGCTCTGTAACTTACATTTCAATATTTATAACACTATGCTGAAGCAGAATGAGTACTTTCAATCTAACTATTATTTGCTATAGCCTATTTGCTATTTTATTTTTGTATTTGACAGTTAATTTTTCCAATGACAATTTTCTATTATGTGATATTTTTAGGGACAGAGTTGGGATTGTTCAATCACTAGGCATTTGCTAGCTTTGTTTTAGGTACTCTACCAGAAATGGGGAATAAAAAGATGAACCTGACATCTCCATATTCAGTAAGTTCATAGCCACTTTGAGGGGCAGTGATTAAAATTCATAAATGAAGATTTCTGTTCAGAAGAGAATTTAATGTTTGATCACATATCATGCACAAAGCATTGTTTTATGGTCATTACAAATTCTGTAATTTGAATTCCTTACAAACCTATGTAGAAGTTATTATTCCCACATTTCCAGAAGAGGAAAATGTAATAGCTACCATTTATTGAATGAATAACAAATGCCAGGATTTTATGCATAACTTAATGTATTTTATCATGTTTTGTCTATACTACAATCTTCTGGGATAGTATTCCTATCACTGTCTCATTAAACATGAGATAACCAGTTTAAACTACTTCAAGCCACACAGCTAGTTACAAACACATGTGATTCTGAAGTACATGCACTTTCTACTTTATTATGGTAACTTTAATTCATAAATAGTATTGTTCTCTGTGATTTATACCTTATTGAGTGGAAAAAATGCTTATAAGACCACTTATTATATGACCTTTTCTTTATCACCCACTATTGATTAGTCAGATCTAAAAAAAATCACTGACTATCCATGATGTCTTATTCTACCTAGATATCACCTTAGTTGAAACCAACCTTGAAAGCTGAAAAATTCCGTGGTCTATTCATTTACTTTCACGAAATTCAATAGAAGCAATTTCATATCTCACTGAATATAATAATCTTAAACCATTCACATAGATCAACAATCATCTCAGAGCACTGTCACCTACAATAAACATATGTGCTTGCATTTTCTTTTAAAAGGTAGCATTAATATGAATATTTGTAAGTTCAGAAATTCTGACAACCTTACAGATGAAAAATTTGCCTTAAAGGAATTAAAAATAAATCTGTTGAACATCTTCAGTCTCTGTACTCTTACAACTGTCCTTTTGACATGGTAAGAAAAAGGAAAATTTCCTGGTTTAAAAAAAATGGCAAAATTAGGATTACGTGGGATAAAAGGTTGTTAAACCTGCATCTTAAATTTTGTGTCGACATTTTTAAAGAAAACCAGACCACCTATGTGTGCCCTCAGATAATGTAATTATTTCAGAAGTCATTGGGTACACATGTTTCCATATGCAGGCAAAATTTACTAATGGATTTTAAAATTTTGCTTTTTGGGGACTGTGACATACTTAAAGCAAGATCACCAATGTTATTCTGTCCCTTGTTAAGTAAGCCACCCTTTTCTTTTTAGGGTCATAGGAATGATTTCCTGACAGATGGACACCAATTTTTGCTCAATTCTTCACACATATTATTATAATAATGCTGTTGTTTTCCTCACTGGGCTTAGCAAGAATCAATTTACAGTTTAAAAAAGCAAAGAACAAAAAACATAGAACTTTGTGCTCATATTCTTCAGCAGAGCTGTGCATGGCATAATGGACTTGGACAGGGAGAAATGTTAGGAGCTCTGGTTCAGTCATAGGTCCCCTGACATCGAGGCAAGAGAACAGGGGGGAACATTGGCCAATTATCTTCTATAAGGAAAGATTAGGAAACTGAGACTTGAAGTTTAAACAGCCTCAATACAGCAACTTCCTTGTGATATGACTCAGAAAATGAGAAATTTATATCATTTGCAATAAATAATTCCAATTGAATAATGCAAGGGGGATTTTTAGCTTCACTTTAGCCAGAACCTTAGGGAGTACATCAAACTGGCAGATTTCGAAAGTATAATTATGGAAATATGACCTGGTGAAAGGGACAGCTTTCAGATCAGAGTCAAAAGTTCAGGACTACGGAGGTTTGAGCAAACTGGGGAAATCAGATGGGAGGGTAAGGTACTATTTAAGGACTGGAAAAATAGAATTTGAAGCATCGATGTAGTTCAGAGGTGCTTCAGGACAAGATACTGGGAGGAAGGTGATCTATGGCTGTTTCAAGAAGGGGAAATGCTCTGAGGTGGAAACTTGCACGTATCTTGACAATTTCATTTATCCTATCTTAATGTCATAATAAAAACACCCTGTGGTATGGGTGATATGCTAATATGTGATATTAGCCGATATGCTAATCAGCTAATCATCATCCTGTGAGAAGTTCATCTCTATAGTAAATTGAATATTGCAGTAAAAAAATGATCTCTGTCCATTTTCTCAGACTTTTTTATCATGTTCAGTGCAAGACCATAAACCTTGAATAATACCATGGGACTCATACAAAGTGCCACTGGATGCTGGAAGTGCTCCCAAGAAGCAGAGAAAAGTCATAACATTACAAGAAAAAGTTAAATTGCTTCATGTGTACCACAGATCGAAGTCTGCGGTTGCGGTTGCCTGCCATTTCAGACAGATGATTCACCTTGTAAACAGACCACGTAAATGCGCAGTATCCATAAATACAATATGGTACTATAAATGCACTTTCTGTTCCTTATGATTTTCTTAATACTTTCTTTTCTCTGGCTTACTTTATAGTAAGATAACAGTATATAATACATAGAACATATAAAATATATGTTAATCAACTATTTATATTTTCAGGAAGGCTTATATTCGATAGCAGGCTATTAGTAAAGTTTTGGTGGAGCCAAAAGTTATACACAGATATTTAATGGTATCGGGGGTCTGTGCCCCAACCCCTGCATTGTTCAAGGGTCAACTGTATACTCTAATTTATTGTACAGCTTTAACCAAAATGTATAGACACTGTTTCTTTTTTATTATAATAAATTATGTTGCAATGAAAATGTTTCAATGCATTTTAAGAGTTTTTCTCCATCTTTCCTAATGATAAGTGAAATGATTAGGTCAAAGTCTAAGCCTATTTCAGTGTACAGTAGATACAGCCAACTTCTAATGTTTATGCTTTTGGGAAGATTGAACCAATTAACATGCATTAGCAGTTCCCTCAAACACATTAAAATAGGCATTACACAAAATTTTCTTTTCTCTCAATCAATAGGTAATTGTGTTATTTCATTTAAAAGTTTTATTATTGATAGGTTAAACATACATATTTTTATTGGCCACATCTTTGTCCAATGGAAAATTATCTTTGCATCCTTATTGCATTTTATCTTCACTGTAGTGTTGGACTTCTATTATTAATTTGTACAAATTATTTATTTTTAATATAAATTGATATGTAACTTTGTCATAACATCTCCAGTGATTTTCTCTAAATACTTTGAAATATTTTCTGTCCTTCAACCATATTCTCATGATAGTCTTTATACTTGTTTCCTTTTTTTCAATTTTCTTTAATTATCCCATATATTACTTAATTCAGCCACAGTAAATGCCATTTATTTGAATTGGATGAGTGCCTTCACATATGCTATTCTCTTCGATGAGGGAAAGAGTAAGAGGGTAAAGCTGGTTTGTTTGTTTTGTCTTTTCTATTCCCTTCATATGCAGATCTACCTTAATCTAACCTCATATTTTACTGATAGTTTGTCTATATAGAGAATTCTACAATAGCATTCTTTTTTCACGGAAATTTAAAGGAATTGTTCAAATGCATTCTAGTTTATGTGGGATTTACAGAACAGCATCAAAAGACTAACTTATATGAGTTATACGAGTTAAATAAGAATAAAGATAAATGGATAGAAAGCTTATTGGAAGAAATAGCAGCAGAAAACTTTGCAAACTTGGAGAAAATAGAAATACGTAGGTACATGAAGATCAAAGATTTCCAATCAGATTCAATACAAATAGGATTACCTCAAAACATATTTTAATCAAACTTTCAAAAATCAACGACAAATAGAAGATCACAAAAAGAGCAAGAAAAAAGAAATATAACATATAAAGGAGTTCTGATATGGCTAATGGCAAACATCTCAGCAGAAACTTTACAGGGTAGGAAAGAGTGAGATGATTTATTCACAGTGTTGAAAAAATAATTCTACCAACCAAGAACACTGTACCCACCAAAACTATTTTTCAGAAATAAAAGAAAAATAAAGACTTTCCCAAACAAAAGCTGAGGGAGTTCACCAACATCAGACCTGTCTTATAAGAAAGAATAAAGGAAGTTCTTCAAGCTAAAAGAAAAGGACACTAGCATGTAACACAAAAACATCTGAATGTATAAAACTCACTGATAGAAGTGCAAAATGAAATTCTGAATACTCTAACACTGTAAAGGTAGTGCGTACATCACTTTTATTTTTAGTATTAAGATAAAACAAAACAGTAGTAAGTATAATAATTTGTAAAGAAATATACCAAATAAAAAGATGGAAATTGTGACATTAAAAGTTGAAAATGTAGGAGATGAATAGAGTTAGAGTGTAGAGTTGTCTTTTGTTTTCATTTTTTTGCAATCAAACTTAAGTTCTTATTAGCTTAAAATATAATAATCTATTATAAGATGATTTTTGTAAGTCTCACAATAATAGCTACAAAGTGAAAAGCCACAGTGGATATAAAATATAATTAAAAAAGCCACAGTGGATATAAAATAAAATTTAAAAAAAGAAATCAAAAGATACTACTACAGAAAATCATTTACTCCAAAGACTACAGTAAGACAGGAAGAAAAGATAAAAATATTTACAACACAACTGGAAAACAATTAACAGTATGGCAGTAGTAAGTTCTTAACTATAATTTCCTTGAATGTAAATAGATCCTATTCTTCAATCAAAAGACATGGAGGGCTCAATGGATAGAAAAACAAGACCCAACTGTATACTGCCTACAAGAGACTCACTTCACCTTTAAAGACACACAAAGTCTGAAAGTGAAGATATGGAAAAAGATAATACTTGCAAATAGAAACCAAAATAGATCAGCAGTCACTATACTTAGATGAAAAAGACTTTAAGTTTAAAAACTATAAAAAGAGACAAAGAAGATCCTTATATAATTATGAAGGGAACCATTCAGTGAGAGAATATTATAATTATAAATACATATGCACTCAATATTGGCCACTTAATATATGTTATATGTATATAAAACTAATAATATATTTGAAGGGAGAGATAGATTGCAATTTGTAGGGGACTTCAACACCACACTTACAGAGATGGACAGATCTTTCAGACAGAAAATGAAAAAGAATATATTGGACTTAAACTAACTCTAGATCAAATGAACTTAGACATATACAGAACATTCCCTCCAACAGCTGTGGAATATACATTTTTCTCAACTGTACCTGTGTAATTTTCTACAAAATATATGTTAGGCCATGAAAAAAAGCTTAATTTAAAAATATTGGTCACATCCAGTATATGTTCTGATCAAAATTATATAAAACTAAAAATCAATTACACAAAGAGCTTTGAAAATTTCATGGAAATTAAGCAACATGCTCCTGAACAATGGACCAATGAAAAAATTAAAAGGAAAGACAAAAAATTTTCTTGAGACAAATGAAAATTAAAACACAACATACTAAAACCCATGGAACAGAGAGAAAGTATTTCTTACAGGGAAAGTTAATAGCAATAAATATTACATGTATGTCAGAGAAAAAGAAAGGTGTCAAATAAGAAACCTAAGGTTGTATCTCAAGAAACCAGAAAAACAGGAAGATATTAAGCCCAAATTGAATAAAAGAAAGGAAAAATAAAGGAAATTTCTACCAGAGTAGAATAGACTAAGATTAGAAAAACAGTAGAAAAGATTAACAAAATTGGAGTTGGTTTTTCAAAAGATAAAATCAACAAATCTTTAACTTGTCTAAGAAAAAGAGAAAACAAAGAAATACAATCAGAAATGAAAACGAAAACATTACAACTGAAACAACAAAAATACAAAGATCATAAGAGACTACTATGAAAATTTTTATGCCAGCAAATTGAATAACCTAGAATAATAGATAAAAGACCTCGACACATACAATATACTGAGAATGAATTATGAAGAAATAGGGAATCTCAATTAACCAATAAGACTGAATCAGTAAAAAAGAAGTCTCCCATCAAGGAAATGTCCAGGACCTAATACCTTCATTGATATGTTCTATCAAACATTTAACAAAGAATGTTAATTTTTTTCAAATCCTTTCACAAAGGAAGAAGGAATACTTCCAAAATTATTTTACAAGGCTAGCATCACCCTGATACCAAAGGCAGATGATTGTCTGCAAAGAAAGAAAACTACAGGCCAATATCCTTGATGAATATAGATATAAAAATACTCAACAAAATACTAGCAAATTGAATTTGGCAGCACATTAAAAAGATCATTCACCAACATCAAGTGGGATTCATTTCAGGGATGTCAGAATGGTTCAACATACATAAATCAAGGAATGTGACATATCATATTAACCGAATGACAATCGATAGATACAGAAAAAGCATTTGACACATTTTTACATCCTTATATGATAAAAAAAAAAAAAAAAAAAAAACCTCTTACAAATAAAGTATAGAACTAATGTAACTCAACACCATAAAGGCCATATATGGACTAACACCATAATCAATGAAGAAAAGTTGAAATCTTCTTTTCTAAGATTTAGAACAAGACAAAGATGCCACTCTAACTACTTTTGTTCAATATATTACTGGGACTCCTAGCCAGAGCAATTGGTCAAGGGAAGAGATAAAAAAAAAAAAAAATTAAAGGAAGAAGTTATATGATTTTACATATAGAAAACCCTAATAATTCCAACAAAAAACTGTTAAAACTAATAAACAAACTCAGTCATGTTGTAGGACACAAACACAACATACAAAAATTATTAGGGTTTCTATATACTAACAGTGAACTCTCCGAAAAAGAAATCGAGAAAATCTATTTTCACTAACAACAAAAATAAAATATTTCAGAATAAATTAACCATGGATGTGAAAGATCTCTAACAGAAAACTATAAAACATTGATAAATGAAATTTAAAAATTAATGAATATATGAAAAGATATTTCATGTTCATGGATATGAAGAATTAATATTAAAACGTCCATTCTGCCCAAAGTGATCCAAAAATTCAATGCAATCTCTATCAAAATACCTATGACTTTCATCACATAAATAAAGAAATCCAAAAATTTATATCAGAAAGACCTCAAATAGTCAAAGTAATCTTGAGCAAAAAGAAAAATAGCTAGAGTCTTCATACTACCTAACTTTGAAATATACGCAGTTATAGTGACTAAGACTGTATGATATTGAAATAAAAACAGACACATAGAGTAATGGAACCGAATATAGAGGCCAGAAATAAATCCACACTGATGAATTTTTAACAAAGGCACAGAAACACAATAAAAAAAAGATAGTCTCTTCATACATATAAATAGTGTTGGGAAAACTGTATATACACATACAAAGGAATGAAATTACCCCCTTATCTCACACCATCTATAAAATCAACTTAAAATTTATTCAAGATTTAAATATAATACCTGAAACTTTGAAACTACTGGAAGAAAATGTAGGGGAAAAGCTTTATGACATTGGTCTGGGTGGTCAATGACTTTTGGATATAACCCCCAAAACAGTCAACAATAGCAAAAATAGACAAATAGGATTATATCAAACTTAAAAGTTTCTGCAGAGCTAAGAAAATAATCAATGGTATGAGGTGACAACTTGCATAATGGGAGAAAATATTTGAAAACTGTACATCTGATAAGGACTTAATATCCAAAATACATAAGGAATTCAAATAACTCAATAGCAAGAATACAAATAACCCAATTAAAATTAGCAAAGGACCTGAATGGACACTTCTCAAAAGAACACCTACAAGTGCCTGTCAGGTATATGATAAAATGTTCAATATCACTAATCACCAAGGAAATGCAATTTGCATTTTGAAACCATAATGTGGTTTTTACCTTGCAGCTGTTACAATGTCTATTATCAAGACAAAATGTAACAACTGCTGGCTAAAATGTGGAGGAAAAGAGAACCCTTTCCCACTGATGGTAGGAACGTAAATTATTACAGCCTTCATGGAAAACAATATAAAAGTCTTTCAAAAAATTAATAATAGAACTATTATATGATCTAGAAATTCCACTACTGGGTATACAATCGATCTTTTAACAGCACGGGTTTAGGGGTACTGTCCCCCTGCAAAGTTAAAAATTCATGTATAACTTTTGATGCCCCTGTCTGATAAAAACTTAACTACTGATAGCCTACTACTGACTGGAAGCCTTACAAATAGTATAAATGATCTATCAACACGTATTCTGTACATGTTAATCTACTGTATTGTTAACAATAAAGGGAGCAAAAGAAAATGTTATTAAGAAAATAAGAGAAAATAAATCTATTAATAGTGTTAAGTGAAACTGGATCATCAGAAAGTCCTTCATCTTTGTCCTCATGTTGAGTAGGCTGAGGAGGAAGAAGAGGAGTTGGTAGAAGCAGAACATGCGCAGTTCAAACTCCTGTTGTTCAAAGGTTAACAGTGTATTAAAAAAAAAAATGAAACCAGTGTGTTGAAGTGATATCTGTACTATGTTTGCCGCATAATTACTCACAATAGTCAAGATAGGGAACCAGCCTAAGTGTCCATCAGTGGGTGAATGGACTATGAAAATGTGGTATATATACACTTGGAATGCCATTCAGCTATTAAAATGAAAGGAAATCCTGTAATTTGTAACAACATGGATGTACTTGGAGAACATTATGTTACGTGAAATAAGCTAGGCACAGAAAGACAAATACTGCAAGATCTCACCCATATGTGGGAGCTAAAAAAGTTGAACTTAGAAGTAGAGAGTAGAAAGGTGGTTAACAGGGCTTAGGGTGGCTCAGATTGGGAGGCAGTGAGATATTGATTGAAGGATACAAAATTTCAGTTAGATGGGAATACATTCAAGAGGTCTATTGAACAAAATGGTGACAATAGTTATTTAATGATACATTCTTGAAAAATGCTAAAACAGTAGATTAAAACTGCCTCACGACAAAAATGGTATGTGAGATAATAGATTAGCTGTATTTGTCATTCCACAATGTATATACTTCAAAACCTCATGCTGTACACATCATAGATACAATTTTATCAATTTTTTTAAAAAAATTAACTCTTTTAACTGTTTATATTTCATTGACTATTCTCTTGTCCTTGTAGATTGATACCTGTTAAAATATTTTTTTCTTTACTCTCATCTGGGGGAGACTGCCAACACATAGTATTAAAACTATATGAAGGGACTGGATCATGTAGAAAACTACAGGTTATCGAGATTTGTGGATTTTATTCTAAGTGAAATTGGAAGTCATAGAAATTTAAAACAAGCTATTTGACATGGGATAATTAATATTTTCAAATATTAGTCTGGCTGTTTTTACTAAGATAAATATTAGTCTGGCCTGTTGTGAACATATTACAGGGATTCAAAGATGGATGGAAGAAAACAGACTAGCTGGAGTAATTGCAGAAGTTCAAGTGAAAAATGACCACGGCTTGAACTCGCTTGTTAGTAGTGGAGGTGGAATAAAGTGGAAACATGTAGGATTCAGTTTGTTGGTAGACTCAACAAGTCTTAATGGTGAAGTGGAAGTGGTAGGTGAGGGAAAGAGTGATGGCAACCCCTGCCCACACTTTTGGTTGAGCAGTTGGTGATGTGTTTTACTGGGAGGGGAAAATAAAAATCCAGCATGCTCTAAAAGAAGTTCACTAAAGTTCCTACACCTCTTGGTATTAATATCTCCAATAGCTCTTCTGGCTCATAAAAAGAGCTCGTTCACATACACGGTAGGCTTAGCTTTCTTGTATATTTCATTCTTCATCCTCAAATCACGTTATTCCTTGGTCCAAGTAAAGCTTTACAAATTAAATTCAACATTGATCCCTGATTTATTTCCATTTGCTGTTTATATGGGGGTACTTCTCTCTTCATCCCTTCATTTTTAGCTGTCTTATTTTCCTATGGAAAATCTATACTTCTGAAAATTAAAAGTGTATTTGTCAAATTTACTACTAGTGCTTATCCCGTTTGTCCTTACGGCTGAACCAGAATCTGATTTCTCGTCCCCTTCCCTGCTACCACCTTAGTACAAGCAACCACTACCTCTTACCTGATTACTAAAACTCCCTCTATGCTACCTCCTTTGCTGTACTATAGTGTATTTTCACACTATAGTTTGTAGTCTATAGTTTGTAGTCTCCAAACTAAGCTTTCGAGTCGTACGTCAGGTCATGTTACTCTTCTGCAATAAATTAATGTGTAAACAACAGAGCAAAATACATATTGAGTGGCTTTTGATTGTTCGATTGTGCACAGAATAAAATACAATTCTCAGTGCAGTTTATAAAGCTCCATATGATCTCCAAGTCCCAGCCTCCCCTCTTTAAGTCTTCTAAAACTTCAGTCCGTTTTTAACCTATTTCCAGCTATGTTGGTCTCTTAATGGCCACATCAGATGTACGCCCACCCCAGGAACTCTTGCCACATGATCCTGCCGATTCATGGAGTTCAGTTATCACCTTGTTTGGGAAGGCTTCCTTAATAGACCAGTGACTGTTGACAAGGGTATCGCAACACCTTGGCAAATACATTGTCTAAAGGGCGTCTATTGAAAACACAGTTCGGGAGATTTGTAATTGGAGCTTACAAATGTTAACCGTTGACAGCGTGGCAAGGAGGTTATCTAGTTTTGTGCCATGAAGTTCTCTTTTTGGCTTCGTTACTCAATTTAATCAACTACTTAATTAGAAGGCACAGATGATGAATGTCAAAATTAAAGTGGTAAAATGTAAGGAGAAACTGATACAATATTCTTATAATTTATATTTGTTTGACTTATAGAGGTAACCTTTTAATATTTTTCTTTACGGAAATAGCAAAAATGTTTAGAATTTAAATCTATCAGATTGACAGCCATTTTGAAATGTCATCAATTGTGTACAAAACATGATCTATTGGAAAAGACCTAAATTCTTGACTAATCTTGAAAAAAAGAGTGATTGAAAATGAGCTAATTAAGGGAAAGGAATTAAAATTTTTTCTCTATATATAGTTTTTCCCCTTTTCAGTTATTATCACAAAAAAATCATTTGGGACATAAATTAAGGATTCTAAGCAAAAGAGAAATATTTATGTACACAGTATTCTATCTAATTTCAAATGATGCCAACTAATGATCCAAGAGCCGGAGAAGCCATCAGCATTTCACTGAGGCATGACAGCTAAACATGAATATTTCTTAATTACTACTTTCTAGCTTTAGGTTTTAAAAAAATGATACTATGATGAACTGTCATCCTAAAGTCAAGAGAAAAAAGTACCAAGCCTGGGTAAGTGCTTTCATCTGGCATGGCATTTTAAACGTGTGCATTTTGAGTTTGGGTAAATTACAGAGGAATCACAATTGTAGATCTTTGTTTTTTACCTAAAAGACATATTAAGTAAAAATGGCATTACTAACCAGGTCAACTAGAAAATACCAGGTCAATAAGACCAGGTCAATAAGAAAATAACAACTAAAAATTATGACATTTCCATTAATAAATGTCTAGGTTCCAAGGAAATGGAATGTGAAATGGTGAAAGAAAAGAAAATTTTTGCAGTCTTTGTGGAGCTTGAATTCAATTTCAAGCTACAGTTTTGCAAACAATGTAACATGAGAATGGCTTCCTCTCAACACCTCTACAGTATAATAAGCTATACACACATGCAAACACACAATTTAGTAAGACCTCCTACTCTCTGTGAAGACAAAAAAAAGGGGACTGAAATACTATGCATGAGTATGCTTTTTCATGACATTAATGAAATACTATGTTTTTAAAAATATAGACAGCACAGGGTTAAAATTCAATGGTGAGTTCTTTTACTCCTTTATGAATTTATAAATTGGTAATTATGCTGAAACACTATCTTTTCTGTAGAGTAAACCAGATTCAGGGTTATTTTGCCAACATTTAGAGTCTACTGCAAGCCTTAGTCCCATGAGACTTCGGCGAACCAACAATATTCAAAGCAGTTGAAAATAAAATGTCAAAAACTGAAAAACAAAATCTTGTTTATGGTAAATTAACAAAAATTTCAAATATCAAAAAATATAATCTTAAATGCATTTTCATTCCCTTTGGGCTTACATTTTTCCTTGAATTGCTTTAGTTTTTCTACTATAGATGCTAAATCCACAAAGTGCTTGCTGAAAAGGAAACAGTTTGTCTAGTAAGTCAGGTTTCTCTAACCATAAAATTGATATCTTCTTGAGACACTCAGCTCCTTTTATTACAGGCACATTAAAAAACTGAGGGGTTAAGAATCAAGTATCACAAAGAAAACGAGTATCAGGAAATCCAAAAAGATTCTCTTTCTCATGGGAATGCTAAAATCCTGGAAGGTAAATGGCAATCACATTCCCACAGCTATTACAGAGCTGCTGAATAGATAATCATTTCCAACCATTTTCTTTCACGGAAAGAGATATTTCAGAGAAAGTAGTGAAAAAGAACGAATTTTTAACATCTCCTTTGTTATTTATATGTTGCTCACAAAGGGATGGGAGGCAATTTTGAATTTACTATAGACACATTTGCTATGTTGAATTCTTTATTTGCTAGTTTTAGTTGTGGACAGATGGATAAGAAATAGATTCCCCAAGTGGAAAATGAGCCACACAGAAGAAATTCAAAATGAATTTCTATTATGAATTTCTGAACTATATTATAAAGCAAAAAGCAAAATTGTAGACTAGAGCTTGCTTAGGCCTACTAGTGCTGTTTTATGTAGAAGGAAAATGCATTTTTTATCATTTGGGGAAAGGTTTATTGTTGGTCATATGTTTCTTCTTTGGCCAAGACCTAGCATTTGTTAGGTTTTCTATTCTTTCCTGTGTCATAAATGATAAATATTTGACCTCCTAGATACATTTCAAAATCATATTTTCATGTAAATGTCAAGTTTCTACTTGTCTTATAGTATGCACTAATTTTCACTGACAATCTCTGCCCTCAATCTTAAGTAAAACAATGATGAATTTGTAAATTCATCTTCAATAATCATTTAATTCATCAGAATTGTCAGATTTCGAAGGTCACCAACGTCTAACACTTGGACTGTTATATAGTAAGCTCAATAAATATTTGTTGAATGATGAATTAAACAATACACTGGACATAGAAGACAAAGAAAATAATTACATGTTTTCTCCCTCAGGAAGCTGATAGCCTAACGAGGAATATAGAAAAATACGATTAGCATAACAAGTTCCAAAATGTTTTATAAGATTAATTACAAATAACTTACATGAAAAACAGAATAAAAAATAGAAAGATAATACTCTAAGGTAAGTATAATATAATCCAGCTTTTAAATTAATAAACAAGCCAGCATGCATGGGAAATGATTTAGGATAATAGAGATGGAGCAAAGAGATTTGTTTTTGCTTTTGAAGGGTGAGGCCATTCTAGCTAGGAGCAGAACACAATATAACAAATAAATATCTTATATATATAATATATAATATTATAAAAGAAGTATTTCATGTATATAATAGTATCTTATATGATATGCATTTTATATATAATATATAAAACATAATTTTATATATTATATATAATAATAGCCTAATGTAATTATATTTTCAACAGTATCTCTTTTGTACTTTTTTAATAAAATAAAAATAGGAATAATGGCCAATTCCCAGAGCAGCTGTGAGGTACTTTACTACCAACCTTCATAATCTTGTCACAGCCACGCCCAAATAAACCACATACATCTAAGCAGTTATAAGTTTAATAGTCCCTTCTTCCTAGCACTGAACTTGATTTGATCATGAGTCAGTGAAAACAAATCTGCTTTTTATCAGCTTAAATTAGTTTAAAAATAGCATATTCCATTTTTTCCCCTTTAAAACTATAAATGTGAATATATATCCATTGTTGTTATAGCTGCAGTCCTCAACCCCCAGGGCTGCAGACTGGTATGGCCCCATGGCCTGTTAGGAACTGGGCCACACAGCAGGAAAGGAACCACATGCAAGTGAGTGAAGTTTCATCTGTAATTACAGCTGCTCCCCATCACTGGCATCACCACCTGAGCTCCACCACCTGTCAGATTAGACGCTGTCTCCCATCACCCCCAGATGGGATCGTCTAGTTGCAGAAAAACAAGCTCAGAGCTCCCACTGGGGTGAGTTGTAGAATTATTTCATTATATATTATGATGGAATTAATAGCAACAAAGCACACAATGTCATGCACTTCAATCGTCCCCAAACCATCCATCCCTGCCCCATGATCCATGGAAAAACTGTCTTCCATGAAACTAGTCCCTGGTGCTAAAAAGTTTGGGGACTGTAGGATTACAGAATAATAAGAAATAATCCATGAAATTATCACCCAAATCACCACAGTTAAAATTTTAGTATATAAATATACCTATATCAACAGTGCTTAGAGAATAATAAAAATAAATCTTATGCAAGTCTGTTTAATGAAATATTAGTAGTTACATGTTATCAAGAGGGGTTTTGTTGCAAACTTTATGGCAAAGCAATACAGTTGAATAATATTCACTCAGTGAATAGTACAGGAACTGGTAAAATAGCATTATCTGATTTTAAGGTGAATATGGGAGACCAAGCAGAAGCCATGGATGTTGTGTACAATTCCACTAACAAGGCAATTATACCCCCCTCACCGATTTTTTAAAGGCAAAACTGAATATGTACCAAAACCACAGAAGACACGTGAGGATAGGAGAAAAAGTCAGGAAAACAGATCAAGGAAACAGACTGAGTGATCATTAGCTGAGCAAAAAAAGCTTAACTCTAAAGGTCTGCCTTGAGCTGTAGGGGTGGGTTGTCAAGGGTGTAGAGCACAGTCTATTTGCACTATCAAACCCTGTGAAATCTGAAAAACACAAATATCTAAGGCAGCAGTAACTTCTAAAGATCAAGATGCAGGTGGGGCCAGAGAGGAGAATGAATCCTATGTAAGAGGTAGTTAGATCCTAAGTTCCCTTGACCCCTCTACACAGCCAAACAACTCTCTGCCTCCCCTCCATGGTAGAAGGATAGAGGCTTACTTGCTAAAGTGAACGGAGGAAAATCTGTGCCTGGAATACCAGGGACAAGTGACCATGGCAACCCCTCCTCTTCCAGTCCCACTCAGTTTCCAGAATGCAGCGACCAGGTTTATACAAAGAAGCAATGACTGGAGCCTCCTTTTTTGAATGCAAAACATCAAAATATTTACCTCTTGGGCACTTTTCCCCAAACTATTAAAAAATGTATATGACTAAAAGAGAAAATAGATCAAAAAGAGAAGAAGCCATAAAATGTGGGAAATATGGACTCCAAAACTGGCTCAGAGAATTTCACAGATGTGAAGGGAATACTCAGGACAACGACATAGAGAAATCTTGGGGTTGGCCAGCCTGGATAGCAGTCAACCCAGACAGGAGGAGGATGGAGGACTACACAGGAGGGATGTTTTAGAAAACACACACACACACACACACACACACACACACACACACTAAATGTATATCGAGAGAGAGAGAGACACTGATGGTTGACTTTATAAACTTGATTATACCTTAAGGAAGACTTTAAATATTGTTGGCAACAATTTAAAAGTAGTTACTAATATAAAACTAAAATAAAAAATAAAAATAAGATAAATATTAATTCCATGAAGAGGATTTTCATAAAGAAAATATAATCATTTCCTATACTATGTGGCTCAGATGTTTAAAAAAACTTGTCTAATTCATAAAGCATAAAAGTTTGTTATCTTTTTGGATGTTTTGTGAAGTAGTTTAAAAAGACACCAGATCAAAAATATTTTAAACTGGAAAAAATCAAGAAAACATAGTCAATTGCTTATAAATATGGATAAATATATAATATATATAAAAACACACACACAGCAGAATTGCAAGTGATTGCTTCCGAAGAGTAGGAATCAGGGCTGGGCCTGAATGGGCCAATAGTGTTTTTAGAGGTAATTTTTAAAAAATAATTTATCTTTTAAAATCATACAAATGTGTTACCTTAAGGAAAAATAAAGTGAATGCATGCTATTTTATTCCATGAGTAATACTATATTCCTTTATACAAATAAGATTTTACACTGTATTTTGAAGTTTATCAGTTAGGTACATATTTTATTTGCAAAGTAAGTTTTGCAAGGGAAATATCATTATACATGTTCTTTTCTTTGGATTTTATTTATTTATTATTTATTTTATTTTTTTATTATTCTTTTTATTTCATTATACTATGGGAGTACAAATGTAGTTAAGGTTACATATATTGCCCTTGCCACCCCTGATCCCCGACTCATAGCTTAAAGCGTGTCCATCCTCCAGGTGGTGTGCATCACACTCATTATGTAGGATATACACTCATCCCCTCCTCCCCCCTCCCACCTGCCCACCACCCAATAAAATTTTTATTTTTTGACATTTTGGTTCCATTTTATATCTTTGCCTCTCCCTAAGAAGGGTTATAGGTATGCCCTTCCCCTCCACAATGCTCACCACATCTCTAAGATGTGTGTCTACCCTCCCCCACCCCAATCCCTGGTGAACACCATTACCATTTGAGCACCATAGTGTTAATCAGTCAGTACCAATTTGATGGTGAGTACATGTGGAGCCGATTTTCCCGAACTTGTGTCGCCTCACTTTGCTAGGAAACTGCAGAATCATTTAATTGTATTTACTTATTCACAGCTAGATTACTTGGGCCATGGTCAAGGATTAATTGCTACAAGATAGTAAGCGAAATTGGCCTTTTTTTGGCAAATTTAGTGTTCAACATTAAGAGAATAAAAACCAGTTATCTGCAATACATTTTAATAAATGTGAAACCTTTCCTACTTTCAAGGTTATAATGCATCAGTCCTTGGAACTATTCAAATATATGTCTAAGTTTTGTAGGAGAGCTTTTTGCCCTTCCCAGTAAACACATTTAAAAAATTCAAGTTTTGATGATCTGAAGAGAATACGACTATTGAAATTTTACAGGAAATGGTTTGCCTAGATTACTACTTTATCACAATAAGCAAAGACCAAGACCAAGGACTAACCCAATGTTCTTTTGTCAACAGTCTCTTTGCTGCAAGTTTCCCTCAAGGATTTCTCTCGTTATTTGAAACATGTGATTTCTGAGTTCAAGAATCATTTTCAAGGCTGAATCAAAGTTATCTGTGATTTCTTATTTTATTTCCATATCTGTTCAACAGTAGAAACTCTAAAATGTATCACATTCTTTTGATAATATGTTTATTTTCTTACAAGAAAAGTGACTTGCGTATTTTGTGATTCTATACAGAGAAACTGCCTTTTTGTTTTGTTTTAGGAAGAGTTCCCTTACGACCCTATAATATTTATATTTAGGTGAAATTTACTCTATGTTTTTTTTGTTGTTTTAAATCGTTTTGGTTAGATAACATTCAAAGGCTACAAAAACAGTATAAACAACACAAGCCTCTCTAGTAGACTGAAAGTGTAGAAAGAGGACCGCTCAGGAACTCATTCATTCATTCTACAAATATTGAGGAATGTGTCAGGCACTGTGCTAAGTGTGCCTTAGCTTCCCAACTTACAAAAGTTCAATGTCAGGAATGAACTCAATTGGAATTACAAATGAACAGCACACAGTAAAGATTTCTGCATAAAGTAGTGGCAGCTAAAAGCAACTGGGGAAGAATACTACTAGAGGAGGAACAGAATTGGTTTAATGAGAGTTAACATTTTTGATACACTGTCTGTAAATCACACACACACAACCTCCCCCCCAACACAGATTAGTTTTTATATACTACTTAAAATAGCCTAATCAGAAAGATAAGAATCCAACATATTCTGAAAGATTTTGTTAATTAGCAACTAAAAACTGTCATCAAAAGGCCAAGTACCAGAGCCAACTACTAAAGCACTTTAAGTATCATCTCTAATCAATGCCAGAGGCTTGATAAATAGCGTAAAGATTCTTCCAAGTGTAATTGCTGGTCTTCTGCTTTGGACTAGACAGAAATGCCATAAAAGAGCTCCCGCCCTGTAACCATAAACTGTAGGAACCTAGAGATAACTCTTGGGACTGTCACCCTAGCCTTAAGATTTGAATTGGCCCTATGTTGACAAGGTTATTGTCAGATTTTTGTAGCCTGACTCTGACCAAAAGGTTAGTTGAGTATTGTTGCTACAATATTATAGATTATGTCTCAAGTAAACATTCAAGGTGCTGTCTGAGCATCAAAAAGACAGGCAGCTGGGATTTAATGGAACTCAGAGAGTGGCATGACACTTATTGTGCCTGTTTTTATTATTTGGTCTGAGACTAGTTTCTTTGTGACGTTGCTAGGTATCAGGAAGAGCCAACGTCCATACCTGCTTTAACTATCGGATCTCACTGTCTCCCTGGTATCTACTCCTTATGAACTTTCTCATTGCAAGTGACCAATTAACTTAGACAAGTTCATGACAATGAGATCATTTTACTAGATGAATGTTCCTAGTACATTTGTCATCCTGCTCTACCTAATGATCCTCAACATTGATTTCTAATGAAAGTGAATTCTTTCTTATGCTAAACTTTGATAATATATGTATTTGTTGAAACTCATATTGATACTTATCCTCTCTTTAATCCAGAAATAAAGGTTCTACTTATATATGTGAAGGGAACATATCAGGTGATTAATCTTTCCATTTACTTCAACTGTAGGTACACCTACTATTTTCAGATAAAAGTATAAGAGAACTCAGTAGGTGCTTATATTAAATATTATTTCATTCTCTGTGTAAATCAAATTTCAAAATAGTTAAGCAGTATGTTTTTACGATGGAACTAACAACTACCCAAAGGGTGGTGCATGAAGCTGATACCTATCAATTCCTATGATGATTTGAAGATCCAGGGAAGTAGAGCTTGGCAAATTAACCAGATTTTTTTTAAACTTATTTTTTACACAGCACTCTCCTCCTGCATGTCAAAATTCTTGACATCTCAAAATTTTCCTTCAGTGTCCTGAACTCATAAAATTTATAATCAAAATATTTTTTTAAAATAATTTAGTGATGAACTTTAAAACAACTAAAACACAAACAGAACAACAACAAAAAAATGTAAAAAAACACTCTTTATAGCTTTAAATAAAAACTATGAGTAAGATTGGCAGAACTTATTTTCAAATAATTTTGTTATGTCATATAATTAGGTAAGAAAATATGATTTCCTACTCCCATGAGTAGAGAGTGATATATTTATTTCACAATTCCTCTATTATTTTACATTTTCATTTTCAACAACAGTGACAAGTTCTCAAAAGTTTGTAAAGAAAAGTATGATGACATCTCTAAGAAGCCTCCTCTGATGACCACCAAAGGCAAGAAACTCTGAACTCTGAATGTATCCCATGGGATAATTGCTACAAACATTATAAATCTATCACAGATGACTACATATTCTGTGATTTGTGAAGACAGAGATGGAGGCTGCCTGTACCCCATGCCCACCTCAGTGAGTTGAAGAACAGAGCAGAGCCTCAGAGCTTTAGGATGTGTTAAGTCTCTAGACAGATGGTGAAACTAATTTGCTGTGCAGAATTAGAGCTCTAGACACCAGGATCAGCTCTCCCAAAGAATGAGGGGATTTTTTTTTAATCTACATCTTTTGGAGATGCTAAATTGGAAAGGTAAATAATAGATCTAGAGAAGAGAGAACTGACAAGTCATGTGCCTCAGCTTGGCATTTTGTGGAACCCTCTTCTGGGGAAGAACACTGAGGGGATGCCATTGCTCACCCAAAAGAATTTATTTAGCTCAAGCTCCATAGTGTATTCCAAGAATCTCAGCAGAAGAAAAAATAAAATTTAAGAGACAGATAATAATTGGGAGAAGCTATTAAAGCAAAGTTGTCAAATATTTGTGTGCCTTAGGATCACCTGGGAGGGTGATCAAAACACAGAGTCTATGCCCACCCCCACAATTTCTGATTCAATAGATCTGGGGTGGGGCCCAAGAATGTTCATTTCTAACAAGTCCAAGGTGATGCTGATGTTAATCATCCATGCACTACAATTGAAAACCAATATATCAAATAAATGGGCTTGGTGCTTAAAGATGGAGAGCAATTGCCATCAAATTAGAGGACCTATTTGCTGCTTAGGCCAGAAGAAATTATAATGAACGATGTAACAATATCAAGAACAAAGTCGCTGGTAGTGGTGCAGAATTAATAAAAGGAGCCAAAACATAATACTATTGGGATCAGGAAAAACAGACACCAAAAAGTGAGATTTCTCCTTCTCTTGGAGTAGGTTCTATTACATTTTCGTTTCCCCAAACTCCGTTTCCACTAGAAAGGAGGTATATATACTAAACTTTATGGTTACTTAATTAAAACATGTTTTTGAGCACATATTATATTCTAGTGACTGTGCCAGGCAATGTGAAAACAGAAAATGAAATCCAATCTCTTCCCCTATGGAGATCAGTCAATTATTAAAGTAGTAAATTCTGCAGTGGCAGAGACAATGCCTTTTTCATCTTGATACTCCTTAAAAACTTCCTTACGCTGCCCTGTCCATAGTAAACACTCAATAAATATATATTGAGTAAATGTTACATTCATTGGTATGCCAGTATAAGCGGCACATTCTGCTGAAATCTCTGCACTTACTGAACCCAGACAATGTACCAGACACTCTGCTGGACATCCTCTATTTTAATTCTCACAACTGCTGTGTAAGAGAATTAATTTTATCATACTGAATATACAGAGAGGAAACTTCACAAGATTAAGCAACTTGCCCCAGATCACACAGCTGAACGTGTCAAAGCTGGAGTTTGAGCCCTGATCTGTATGACTTCAAAGCCCTTTTATATATCAGCTGTGCTGTCTTCAAAAATGATTGGAAACATTTCTTTCCCTTATGTTGTCAAGCATGTATTCCTGTGATCTTTAGTAATACACTTAAGAAATAAAAATTTTTACATAGCCCATCCACTTTTTTCCACCCATTTACCAGAGTACAGATACATTTTACAGAGCTATCCCAATGTGCTGCTCTAGGTAATAAGAACAGTTAACGTGCTCCAGACAATGTATAAAATGCTGTATCTCATTTGATTTTCAAAAAGAAACTCTACAGTAGTATTACCCCCACTTTACAAATGATAAGTTAAAATTAGAGTGATTAACTAACATTTTTACACTCACGAAGCTAATAAACGACAGGCTTGAAATTTGAGCCCTGTTTTTCTAACTTTAGAACTCTCACTAAATAGCACTATTCCATACTGCCTCTCTTCAATTCTCATCTCTCTGTAGGCCTTTAAAATATTCATTATTTTTTTTCTTCTTCACTTTTCTATTTAAAAAAAAATAAAAACTTGATTGATTAATCATCCCAAACCACCGTCTATACTGATCCACGAATACAGCAGTCACTCAAATGACATATTGGTCTCATCACTCTGGTCAGGACATGGGGACTTGTGCATTCTATGTAAAGGTCAATCAACTAGTAATACCTATAGTTAGTATGCAAATCTGACAAAATTTATACAATATCAATACAAGCAAAATCATTATGGCTCCAAAATGAAAATTAAAAAGTCTAAATGTGATAAGTCTCTCTTTGTTCCTTATTATTATTTTTGAACATAGTATATGACATGTGAAGGAATAATGGGGGTGAATGTGCATTTAATATATATCAGCTTTATCCTTCAATTTAGACAAATATATTATTTATATCTTTATGAAGAAAGAATGTAATGAATTAAGAACATGTCATGAGTAGAGAATATTAGCATTACTACTGAGTGGGTCTAATGTGATATCTATCATGCCAAATGGGTAACATAAGGTGGGATTTTTATTATAGATAGGAGTGGCATGGAAGGAGGATTTATATTTAACTGATGCTTTTCTTTATTGATCTAGCTGCTGTCATCTGTTTCTCCCTCTGGATTTACGGCTGCCTAGGACCTAGAATGACCTTCTACATAAGCAGGAACCACACAGAAGACTTTGCCAGGCTTAGTAATACCATGTCTTAAAATCAAGTTTCCACTTGCTGCCTGATCATATCACTTCTCACTCGTGCCTTTCTCAGAAGACTCAAACCATCCTTGCCTTCCTGTTGCTCAAAGAAGCCAAGGGTGTTCCCATTTAAGTTTTCACGTGCAGATCCTTCTCTGTGGGACTTATTTATATCTCAGCTCATATATTCTGTCCCCAAAACATTCTTTTTTTCATTTATTTAGTTATAATTTATTTAGAGCAAAAATATATCCTTTTTAGTATGCAGTTCTGTGAGTTTTGACAAATGTATAAAATCATGTAACCACCACCACCAGTCAAGATCTAGAACAGATCCACCACCCAAAAAAATTCATAGTGCTTCTTGATAGTCAATTTCTTCTTCCATTTCATGCCCCAGGAAACCAATAATTTGATTTCTGTTTTTACAGGTTTTCCTGTTCTAGAATGCTGTATGCATGAAATCACATAACATGTAGCCTTTTGAATTTCAGTTGAATGTTCACTATTTACTACTTATACGACATTGTCCCATAATTTTCTCTACCATTTATTACTTTATTTTCTTTATAGCACTATCCTTTGAAAGCATTATTTTATTGGCTCATGTGTTTATTGTTTTCTTTGAGCTGCAGCAGCTAGAATATGTGATAATTTTATGCAAATTAGAAAAAAAGTCTTTTTTCAGGTTTACCCACAACTCATGTACTCAAATAAAATTTAGTCTGCAGAGCCATTTCCCAAGTAAAGGGTTAAATGAAGTCCTCAACCCACAGAGTGGGCAGTTCACCATTCAGTGAAACAATTTAAGTCCAGAAAGATATTTTTTTATTTTTATTATATATTTTTACAACATAGGCTTTAAAGTGAGCGTATCAAAGACATTTTAAATATGACTTGCCATCTGATGGCCTTCCAAAGATCTTCTCTAAATCTTTTTTTATTTTTAATCTTTTATTAGCTAAACAATCATATTTACATCTATTTATGGAGTCCAAAGTGATATTATGATTTTTGAATAAAATGTGAAATGACTACATCAAATTAATTAAACTGCCTATCACCTCAAATATTTGAATTTTTTGTGATGAGAACATTTGAGATTCACTCTTTTAGTGATATTTCCTATTGTCAGGCCTTTCTATCTGCCTATGAGATCATGATTTTATTAGATCTTATTGCTATGGATTAAATGTTTGTGTCTCCCAAAAATCCCTATGTTGAAACTCTACCTCCCAATGTGATGCCATTAGGAAGGGCCCTTTGGGAGGTGACTGGGACTGGATAAAATCATGAGGGTAGGTCCTTCATGCATGGGATTAGGGCTCTTGGAAGAGTCATGGGACAGCATGTTTCTCTTAGCTCTGACGTGTGGGAATACAACAAGAAGTTGACAATCTTCTTGACAAATAAGGGCTCTCACTAGAATCCGACCATGCTGACTTCCTGGTCTCAGACTTCTCAGCCTCAAGAACTGTGAGAAATAAACTACTCTTGTTTATAATCTAGCCAGTCTATGGTAATTTGTTATAGCAGCCTGAAGTGAAGAAAATACCCATTTTCTATTCTTCTCAATCTAAAATTCTCCATCAAACTTTCACCTTCTAGATCATACAGGAAACTCTCAAACCTCTTAGCTTGCCTCCTCTGAATGGACAAGGCAGTGATCTTGCAGCCTCAGCACCTTTCCAAACTAGCTACTTACTGTGCACTCCAGCTAATTTGGCCAACAACCCTTCATTTTCTCCTATACACTTCAGAAAGTCCCCTCCCCTCTGGCTACTCAAAGCATTATTAACTTTCAAGGTTCAGGCCTTCTTTCTCCACAAAACTTTGCTGATTTATTTAGCCCAGTGCTTTTTTGTTTATTTGTTTTTGTTTTTTTTCTGTTAAGGAAATGCTTTATTAATACAAACATACACAGGCTATAAAGCACTAAGAAATGTAAATATCTATGTCATAGCAAACAGGTGGCAATTCAACATCCAGAGTCAACAGAATGCTGGAAGGAGACTGTGACAGATTTGAGTCCCATGGTATAACCCAAAGTTTTTACATTTCTATTTAAACTTCTGAGAAATTATAAGCTCCAATGACCAAATGATAAAGGAGCCAATCATTTTTCTGAAGACATCAATTACATATAACTTCAAAATCTAAAATCGACAAATGAAGGGAGGAAATGAAATGCATACTCACTGTGTAACATATATCAATTGCCGCTGCAATTGCTCAAAAGAAGGGATATTCAAATGATCGAAACAATAAGGGACCACTGACATTCTACAACAATACTCATTAGCACAGAACCTGGCTTAGTATTTTCATTCCCATTCTCAAATAAATCACACTAAAATGTTTAAATTTTTCCAGTCCAGAAAAATATTTAAAGTCTAAAAAAAAATATGGCACAAATGGGAAAAGTGAATATATCAGCATATCATGAAATTAGAATTAGGAGTGTTTCTTGAAGTTTCAGGAGAATATTACAAATACAATAAAACACGGTCTGAGCACTAAAGGTATTTCATTGTAATTCGATGTTACCTATAGGATAGTCCCTAAACATTAATTCAAAACGAAGTGTCACCCTGAGGCCCTACTAAACTTTTATGACTTGATAGCTAATGTGGCCTTTTCCACACACAAAAAAATTATATTGATTTATATTTTTCTTTTAAGAAAAAAAGTATTTTTCCAATTATTAGATATATGTGATACACACTGATATAAGATCTTATTAGCATGCATGTTTAAGCAAAATAAGGAAATGTGTTTAATTTAATAAGAGTAGAGGCAACAGAATTACATTTTCAAAAGTATTGTGGTTACATCTATTTTTAATGCTTTGGAAGCACCTGTCAGCAAGAACATCTGCATCCTAATAGTCTATTTTAAAGAAATTTAAATCATCCTTATGCTGACAAATACAGCCATATTCCAAATATGTGCATCACATAAAAGCTAATACATATTCAATGACTCATTAAAATCAAACATTTAAAAACATCATGATTCAGGACCCAATACATACTTTTAAAATAACAACATTTCTTAATGAAAGGATTGCATACTGTACCATATGCAAATATTTATTTCATTTAATAATGATGATCACTATAAAAATGCCTCTTAATCAAAGGAAAGACATCATTATCCTATGTGTTTCAGCACGATCATTTATTCCTCTCTATGAAATTCTGTGTGTTTGAGACACTTGAAAATTACCATATATTAAGTGTATGATAGTTATAATGTTCTTAAAGATTGTAAACCAAATTTTATTGTATTGAGTCAATGTTAAAAATCACTGTAGCTTTTATTCTCCTAATGTAATAACACCCATTGGTTTATCATTCATTGCCCATTTGGTCCTCGCCCTTCAGAAGGAGGGCAAGTGGCAGATGTAAAGGAAAGTCTATGACTGTCATATTAGACTTCATTGAGTCCCTGCATGAAAAAGGCCTGGAAAGCTAGTCTTTGTGGAAGATCAAAATAGATTCTAAAATTCTGCGAGCTCTTTAAAAATCAAGGGTTAGACTCAGCCAACTCTGATCAAAGACTTTTACTCTAATCCTTTGCTAGAACAAACTCAGAGGAGGATGAAAAGGAAGGTCCTTTCAAATAGGGAAAGAAAGTAGAAAGAATTCTATATCAAGAGAAATTAAAGCTAAAGAAATGAGAATGTGGATGAAATCTGAGTCCCTTAGAGGACAGATTCCCCAGTTCCCTGGGTCTCAGGAAGAAAGTTGTGGTAGGTGTAGGCAAAATTATAAAACTCTTGAAGAAATCCTCATATCCCTCAAAGGTTAAGGAAGAATTCAAGATCCACTAGGCAGAGGGATATTCCTCCCTCTCCATTCCAGGGAACCTTTGGCAATGCCAGGAGACGTTTTGGTTGTCAAAGAGTATGTGTGCCTGTGTGTGCACATGTATGTGTGGGGAAGGTTGGTGCTGTTACCTGATATCTAATAGACAGAAGCTAGAGATGATAAATTCTTTCATTCAACAAAGTTTGAGTGTCTACTAAATAAATGCCGGTATTTTTCTACCCTCTGAGGGTACAGTATGATATAAACCTGCCACATGTGGTGTAGAGATCACAGAGACAGTGTGTAGGCATGGGGCCATTGTTCTATCTATGGGGGTCTTTGGGAGTATTCTTTCTAAAATGTTAATGAGTGTAGAGGTCCAAGGAGAAAAGACAGCACGTACAAAATTCCTGAGCAGAGATGTGCTTGGTATGTTTGAGTAAGAGCCAGAAGGCCAGTGTGAATGGGACAAAGTAAATTAGAGGAGGGTCACTGAAGATCCTGCTTACAGGTCTTGGGACAGTTATCCCAAATGTAAGGGCCTAGGATGTTTTAAAAAGTAACATGGAAAATGATGAAGGATTCTGAACACTGAATTAACATGACCTGATTCACACTTTTTTGAATTTTTTAAAATTTATTTTTATTGACAAATCACTGCGTATATTTATGGGGTACAATGTGGTGTTCCAATCTATGCATACATTATAGAAAGATTCAACCAAGCTAATTAGCATATCCATCACCTCACCAATTCATTAGTATTATTATTATTTTGGTGTGGTAAGAATGTTAAAAAAAAAAGCCTGTCTTTTTAATTTTGAAATACACAATTTAAATTTGAAATACATAATTATTAACTGTGGGAAATAGTGGTCCCATCCATGCACTCTGTCTCTGTGATCTCTACATCAAATGTAGCAGGTTTATATCATACTATACCTTTGGAGGATAGAACGATACCAGGTATTTATTGAGTAGACATGCAAACTTTGTGGATGAAAGAATTCATCATCTCTAGCTTCTATTATATGTCAGATAACAACAGTAGATCTATGTAGTGCAATAGATCACTAAAACTTACTCTTCCAGTTGAACTGAAATTTGTACACTTTGATCAATATCCTCCATTTCCCCATCTCTCCTTTGGTACCCACCTTTCCACTGTCAGTTCCTGTGAGAGCCACTGATCGCTTTGCCTCATGCTCTGAGAGAGATTGTGATGGAGGATGGGAAGAGGTCGGAATTGAACCAGGGTGACAGTGACACACAAGACCCTGATAAATCCAGTATAGCTGTGAAAACGGGGATATCAACCTTGGGCACTGATTCTTGAACTGCCTATGATAGATTAATAAAACAAAACAGAATTTTCTCTAAATCTCTCAAGTTCTGATATTGGATTACACTGTGCATGGTCAGAATGTAATCTGCACAAGTGAGTTTGACATCACCTAAACTGGACTTTACCTTGTTTAATAACCCAAGTCTGTGGCTTATGCTCTTGGATGTTGCTGCAATGTTAAGTTGATAAAAATGTTTCCAAACGCTTGATCCCAGTAACAGCAGTTATTTAACACAGGCAGGTAAAATCAGCTGATAGTCCAGAAGCAGTCTACACACCATATTTTAAGTAGCACTAATCACTCAGTGAGTCAGTGTAGTTCAAGAGGGGACAATGACGGCATGCAATTTGTTGGGCATGGTGTTCCGTGACCTCATCATAGGTATGAAAAACCATGTCATAGAGGGCCCATCTTAGGAGGCAGAGATGTCACCGTCACTGCCCTGAGGCTGTAATGTCAACCACATGCTCTCAGCCCTCTTATTGGTGGAGGGAAGACAGTGAGGGGGGTGGCCCTTGAAGTGGTGCATTTACAAGAATGGGCTCAAGTTCATCTGAATGATATTGTTGTAATCCAGAAGAGACTAGGTTAATGTTAACTGCCTCATTTAAATAGTCTCTGCCATTAGTGGAAACGAGAGCTTGCAAGGAAGCTTAGCTTAAATGAGGAAAAGGAACCAAAGTCATGGGTCCTTGTTCTACATGTGATGTAATGTAGAAATCTTCAACTTCATACTTGTTCTGTCTATTCCTTCTACAGTTTCATTATATAAGATTAAAATATGGCAGAAACTTGTCACAACTATTTTCTTATTATAGCAGAATCAGTACGAAATCAGTTTTTGTCTCAAGTGTCATGTAAGTTCTAGCTATTTAAATACTAAAGGAAATGTACTTTAATATAGCTTTTTTGAAACACGAAGAAACAAAGTGTACTTTAAAAGCATTACATTCTTGAAATTAAAGAGACGAATGAGAAATTAGAAAAAAATATTTTTGTCAAAGTGGTTCAGGAGAGCACAGGACAAACACAGCATCTCCCATGGACACCCCCAGCCTCCTATAGCCACTCATTCCCAAAACAGATCAAGTGAAAGAATACAACATATAAGCATGAAAAACTTTAAAGGGCTGGAGGAGCAACAATATATATATTTCCTCAGAGTTCACATTATTAAAAGTAGAAGAATAATACAATGAAATGTTTTCAAAAGTAACTATTTTCAGAACCCTGATATTTCCTCAGGCATCTAATACAATTGACTTTGTCTTTTCGTTCTCACTGTCCAATCCAAGTAAGGACTGATATTTCACTTTGATTTTCATATACTCATTGAGCGTTTAAATTTTTCATTTTATTGATTCCGTAAAAAATTTAGTACAATTTTAGAAAGTGATTTTATTTATTTTATCTTCTTTGGCTTTTATTTTGCTGTTTTAAGTCAGATTTCATTCTCTAAGACATATTTCATGTTCCATTATTTACAATATTAATAAACTGTAATGCTATTCAATTCTCTGCCTGTGTATTCGCCACATATTCATAATATCTGGAAAATTATACAGAAACCTATTTTTAATTGCTTTTGCTAGTTTATTTTTTATTTGAGACCAGATTATGAGCACATATAGATTCTTTATTCTTTACATCTGGAAAGAATTATTTGTTTGTTTTCTATGGAAATATAAAACTTCACTGGGCATTTGGCTTTTATTCAGCAGAAACTGTTAAGGTTTGGGTGAATTAACCTCAATACAGATATACAACAGAAAATTATTTTCTCTGCATTATTGCTCTATTTATATTTTGATAAGTAGCTGCTGTTTGCACTAAATAGATTTTCCTATTTTTTAACCTAAGTTTAAGATATTAAAAATAGTTTTTATTCTACCAGGGTGTTGACATCCCAGGTCCAGAGATAAAGTGGCTTTATTACCATTATTATTACTGCTATTTCCATGAGAGTAGCATTTATTGATTTCTATATTTTCTGAAATGTAGTCTTAGAATATAAAATACAGCACTTTATTATGAGGATAGAGGATTCATTTGTTCACTGAATACTGAACTATTATTTATTATCTGTCTACCAGGGACAGGGGTTATGCTAAGCACTGGATGAAGACGACAGTCTGGATTCCCAAGAGTCTCAGAGCAAGTGGGAGAGAGAGTCAAATGAGCATATGAGTGGAATGAAATCCGGTAAGCACGATGTGCCGGGTAGCAGTGTGAACAGGGCACTCTGCGAGTTCCTAAAGAGGCTGAGAGCAAGCTGACCAGATCCTGCCACATTGAAGTCTGGAGGGAAACACAGAAGTTAACCAGAATGAGTGGGGAGGACTAAGGGGGTGGGAGGTGGGAGGCGGGGAGCAGTGGAGGTGATGTGGGAAGAGGGACAGTGGCAGGAGAAGAGTCTGGAAAGACGGGAAGGGTGACTGGATGAACCCCTACCAGCCATTCAAAGAAATTTACGTTTAACCATCAAGAGGGCTGCAGGTTTAGAGTGGCTGGGGAAAGGGTAGAGGCGAGGAGGGGAGGGATGTTCAGGTGAATTGATCCCCTCTTAAAAACTCTCTAATGATGAATTGAATTGCAGAGGATAAGGACTGGAAGCAGGAAGGCTATTTAGAAAATTATCAACTAATTTCGAATTGGACTGTAGCAGAACATAAAGCAGAAGGATAAAGCATTTGTTAGATCTAGTCTAGAGATATGATGATGAAAGAATTGATGGGATTTGGTGACTGATTACATTATTGGACAATAACAGAAAATATCCTGAGGTCCAACAGGCTCCTGAGAGTAAACTTAGTAAACTTCCTTTTTTAGTTTTGAGCAGCCATTTACACCATATAATAATAAACAGGTAGTATTAAAATCACAGCATGAATTATGTATTGGCAAAAAATGACTAAATGTTAAAAAAAATATATAATTGATTTCTAACTGGTTATTTGGGAGGAAACTTAAAATAAATTCAAATTGTTGTTCCATCTCCACCTTCCGGCCCACTTATAGGTACATCTATCTTTAAAAGATTCGGCACTGATTAATATTCCAAAGCTCTCATAAACAAGACCACTTTGCTCTCACCGTAGTGCATTATTACATAGAGTAGGCTGCTGTGTAGTGCTTGATTCTGAAGATCCCATTTCCAACATCTGCTCCTGAGCTAACTCTGGGTCCTTCCTCCAGATGTTGGCAAGGGTACATTACTGAGGCATTATTGAGGCAAATAAAAACTGTTTCTTGAGGACCTGTCCTGTCCCTGAGCTTTCCTAGTTTTTCTTCTGTCAGCCTGTCTTTCTAGGGTTGGTTTGAGCCTAATTCAACTATTAACTATTGTGTATTCTCTGCCAGGACCCCACTCTATTTTATTGGGAGTTTTTAGGTAGAAATAAACCAAATTGTTAAAGTGAAATTTAAAACAAGCCACAGAATACAGGCTTAACGCAGGGAAAGCAAATATGAGAGGTGTCAAGAATGAATCTTGGTTTCTGGCTTATGTAATTGGATGCTTGGCTTCTAAGTTTTCAGCACACAACAGGAACAGGTTGGGGAATCTGACCTGAAGCATGGTGATGACAGGAATGAATTCTATTTCAGTATGTTGAGGACCTCAAGGTAAAGTCTGAGGAACTTGTCCTGTAGGCAATTGGGTAAGGAGGTTCTGGAGCGAGCTAAGCAAAGGGAACCAGAATGGAGATGGAATTCGGGAATTCAGCAACTTGAGATTGAAGCCATGGACCTACATAAAAATTACTGGAAAAGAATGTATGGAATAAGAGAAAGCAGCGAGTGGATGGATGAGAATATCAACATTCTCTAGGAGTGGGCAGTCCACAGGGAGGCTGAGAAATGCCAGACAAAGACAAAGGTTGGATGAAAGTAAAGGAGAAACTATTTTAAAGATCTGAAAGAAAGTGCCCAGTGCCACCGAAAGGTAGAATAATTTGCACTCTTAAATGTTTTCATTGGATTTACAATGAGAAAACGAGAGGTAATTTTGACAAAAAAACACTTTCAAGTGGACAGCCTGTGATGGAAGCAAGAACTAGATATAGCGAACGAAAAAAATGGGGAAAAGTTGTTAGATCAAACAATAGAAAAACATGAAAGTGAACGGTGTCAGTCCTTTCTAAGGTGCAGACCTAGAAGGGTCAAAGTGTCACTTCTCCCTGCATGTATTCTGTGGGTTAAAGTAAGTCACACACCGAGTGCAGTAGGGTGCCACACAGAGTCATGGAGACTGGGAGGAGTGTGTCATTGGAGACTAGAAGCCACAAAGAGAAAGATACATGTTCTGATGTATTATTTGGTTGTTTTTTTTTTTTTTTTAATGCAGCTTGCAATTATATTGGGGTATTTTATACACTCAGTAATATCATTTGTACTCTATCTTGCTCTCTCTCCCTGCCCTATGTTTTATTTCCTTAGGCAGTAAGGAGAGTTTATTTTTAAAATACTAATTGCCCAACTGATTTAAAATGAAGTGCTTGAAACTCTGTTAACCAAGGAAAGCAAATACTCAAATTCCATTATTCTGAGAATTCTAATTAATACATTTATGCCTTAGATCCTATTCCTGAGTGATGCTTTTGCTGTATATTTTTGCACTTACTGAGAAACCAATGAAAATTATAAAAATATTTTATAAAATTGTACTTCCCTAGCCAATTTCAGTCATGGCGGATAGTCACTAGTTTTTATCCTGCAAATTCCTAAACCTTTGGTAAATATTCTGTATTTGTATTACAACGTATAATAAGATCGTTACAGAATCAGCAATAAGTTACGTACTGTTTGTAGTTAACTTTGTATCACAATTTTTAAATGAGCTTTGCAAAAGAGTACTACAGTTTTCATGTGTATTATCATATGAGTATTTTAAGAACCAGAAGTTAACAGCTTTAACTCATTTGTGGAATGCTAATTTACACATCACAATCCATTTGTAAATGATAGTCATTAAATTGTGCTCCTAAATATTAAATACACACCCCCCCACACACACATATATATGAGGCATGTTCCAAAATTTTTTTCTCTCTTTCCAGGGAAACACAAAATTCATTTTAAAAAATATCATTACACTTAACACAATTATATCTCTTACACACTTGAAATAATGAACCTAACTTAAAAATTTAATTATGGTCAATAGATTCTGCCATTTGCAACAACATGGATAGAACTGAGAACTTTATGCTACATGAATGTCACATGTTCTCACTCATATCTGGGAGGTAAATATTAAAGTAATTGATCTCATAGATATAGGGAATAGAATGACAGTTAACAGAGGCCAGGAAGGGTTCTGGGGAGGGAGGATAAAGTGAGAATAGTTAATGGATGAAAAAATATATTTATATAGAATGAATAATATTCGATAGCACAATGAAGTGACTATATTCAACGATAAGTTAAGGTATACTTCAAAATGACTAAAAGAGTGAAATTGGAATGTTCCTAGTACAAAGAAATGATAAACACCCGTGGTGATGGATACTCCCATTACCTTGATTTGATTAATACACATTCCTCTATAGATAGGACTCCATGTACAATATAAATGCTGAAACTACTACCTTATAGTAGTTTCAAATAAGCTAGGAATATGGTAACCTAAAGGAGGAGTTCTTGCAGGCAAAGACCAGCATTGGGGCTGACAATTTCTGTAGGTTTTCAAGGATTTCTTCAGAATTCTCAAACACTCAATTATTAAATATTCTTAAGTCAAGTTCAGCTATCAGCCAACACAATTCATTCATATTTACTGAGCATCGATTATATTGTAGCTGATGGGAATATAAAAGGTAACCCATAAAATGGCAGTTTTCTTCAAAGAGTCTAAAAAGTAAATTAAGTATTAAAGAACATTTTACTATCTTCTCTTGTGGAGGATGTACAGGTTAATAAAATATGCAGAGTGAGAGGCAAAACTAACTCAACAAAAGGGATACACAGTTCAAGCTGTCAATTTAAATTGAATTATTTTTCATGCTGAACTACAGAGGCAACAGATTCCAAGCTCAGAAAATTTGTATGTTCAAGAATTGAAGCATGAGAAAAAATGACCAGCTAAAAGAACAACAGAAAACAAAGAGTTAAAAATTGCAGAAGCAAAGGGTGCAAGATGGAACAAAAGATTAACTTGAAAACAGAAACAGATTTTGAAGAGTATTGATTCCCATATAACAGAATTTAGCCTTTATTCTGTTCACCAGCCTGGGTTAAAGAACAATTGCCTAGAGCACCGAAATATCCCTGAGACATTACTGTACCACTGGAAACTTAGGAGACAGAGAAAACAGTGTTTGATTCATGCTTTTTCTGGGTAAGTATTTGGAAGAAATTGTTTAAAAGTTGCTTGGTGTGGGGTGAGAAACCACACCAATGTGTAATAATTGAATGACAACAGGTGGCTTCAACACCTTTGGGGTGAGCTATCAGTGGTCCTTCCACAGTTTCTATAGACAGTGTCTACCATCTTCTCTAAATGAATAATCAACAAATATTTCAAGAACATGGCTTTAAGTGATAGCGAAAATATTGCTCTCCTAAGTATTCAAATAGCTCAGTTAGTACCTGTCTTCCACAAAATGGCAGAATCACCTTTGACATCTTCCTACTTCTTGTATTGCAACTTCCTCTAAAGTCAGCCATTTGTTAGCTGATGGGAATGTAGTGTATTATTCTTCAACTCATACATACACTGAAGGTAGAAATGGATGATTGTAGAAAAGATACTTGGATTCCTTAAAAATCATACTAAAGAGACAGGCAGTATAACCGATTATGGTGGCTGCCTACTCAGTCTTCAAATATTCAGCCATCACTCTCTGAACTTCTTGATGGACAGGAAACTAGGCACATAGGCAGCTGTCTATTCTGCCCACTGGAATGTCCTTTTCTTAATCTGTATCTGCCTACTCTAGGAGAGAGAAAATGTGTTTCCCTTCTACAAACTATTTATCTTAAGATATATACATATGAAATATATATTTTATATTTCAAATGTTAAGATAGATGTATCTTAAAATATTTATGATATTTGTCAATATATGATATGTATTTTTATATCGCTACATTTTCTAATCCTATTTCGACATTATAAATTTTTCTGGAAGAGATCTGTCAGAATAAGCTACAAAATTTAAAACCCAGCTCTCTGGGAGGCCGAGGTGGGCGGATCCTTTGAGCTCAGGAGTTCGAGACCAGCCTGAGCAAGAGCGAGACCCCATCTCTACTATAAATAGAAAGAAATTAATTGGCCAACTAATATATATACAAAAAATTAGCCGGGCATGGTGGCACATGCCTGTAGTCCCAGCTACTTGGGAGGCTGAGGCAGCAGGATTGCTTGAGCCCAGGAGTCTGAGGTTGCTGTGAGCTAGGCTGACGCCACGGCACTCACTCTAGCCTGGGCAATAAAGTGAGACTCTGTCTCAAAAAAAAAAAAAAAAAAAAAAAAAAAAAAAAAAAAAAAAAAATTTAAAACCCAAATTTAAATAAACTGAAAGGATGTTTTGGTCATCATTGTATGATAGCATATGAAATAGCTCTTTATATACTACTTTTAGGAAAGAACAAAGGGAGCAAAATATCTTTTACTTTCAGCACAGAAATAGATAATAACAATATAAAAGATATAAAACAAATACATTTATGTTAACTATATACATATCAGACTACAAAATTCCTGATGTCTAAAACATTTTTATCACTAATACATATATTTCAGTCACTATAATCTAACATGATTTTTCTTTTGAAGCTATATATGCTATGTTTTCAAAAGCCTGAGTTTTATTTCTGCATAAAGAGATTTAAATATCAAATTTGGGTCCTCAAGAAGTTTATATTCAGAAGTTTATACCTGAAACATTTTTTTAAAGGAGTCACATTATTCACCAAAGTTTCATAATTTAAATATAAAAATTGAATCACTAAGGAAATTCTACAGTATAATTCTGGATGATTGTCAGGAAACAAGTCTAATTAATGATGGTTAAATGTTTGAAGACTGGATAGGCAGTCAGCATAACCAATATACTCCCTTATCTCTTAAGATAAAAAAAAATACTATCATGATTAAAGATGGCCATGAATTTTTTGACACTCTTCCAGTTGAGAGGTGGAGTCTACATCTCTGCCTCTTATAACTGGGAAGACTCTGTGACTGCTTTGACCAATAGAATTGCAGGGAAGTGACACAGATTCTTGGCCTGATCCTTAAAAAACTGGCAGCATCCACTTTGTGTATTATGAAAAATTCACTCTTAGAACCAGAAGCTATTCTGCCAAAGTCTCAGCAACCTATGGAAAGACCCACATGGAGAGACCCAAGGCCCCTCCTGAACTCTCTGCTGATGGCAGCATCTCTTTGCCAGCCATGAGAGAACCAACAAAGAAGAAGCTCCTTCAATCCAAGTTGAGCCATTCCAGCTAAGGCAGCATGAAGCAGAAATGAACTGTTCCCACCAACTCCATCCAAACTGTAAATTCATGAGCAAGATGAATGTTGCTGTTGCTTTAAGCTACCAAATTTTAAGGTAGTTCATCATGCAGCAACAGATAACTGGAAATCCTATGTGCCAAACATCAGTGGATGGGTAGAAGTGGCAATAAGGATTAAATGTGTATGAAGTTTATGTAAAATTATATCACAAGCATTACCAACAATATGAAAATAGAGACAGTTACAACAAGGATAAAAATAATAGATACTGGCTTTTCTGCCAGCTTCACAGATATGCTGCAGCTTCCCAGAGTGCCATGTTCACAGGGACTGGAGTACCTGCTGGTTTTAGTTGGAAAAGTGACTCTGATGAGCACAGTGCATTTGTCAATAACAACATTTAGAGATTAACCCATTATTTATGTTGTTATATTCAAGTGAGAAGATCCTTTATAATGTCATTCTACTATTAAAAAATGCACCAGAAAAATAAGAACAGAAATGATTAATATTCATTCAGACATTTGAATTTGCAAAAACAATATGCATAGTTGATATTTACGCTATGATTGGGATTTCTGCAAAATCGATCTTTTGAGTAATTTACAACTTTTTCTCATCTAAGGTATTACATATTTTTGGCTAATATGCTGGGTAAAACATCGTACAGATCTATCTTTTAATTCCAAGGCTCATATCAATTGATGATGTATGATCATAGTTAAATATGTTGAAGTTAGGGCCAGCAGTATTTGATTGAAATCTCCCATGTTAGAAACAAAGTCATTATCTCTTTGAAAATGTATAAAAGCCTAAAGAAATTTTGCATCTGCTTATATCATGATTAATGTAAATAACAAGATTCATTTTTTTTGGATTGCATTCATTTAACTTTTTTAAAAAATTGAGACATGGCTTGCTTTGTTACCCTGGTTAGAGTGCAGTGGCATCATCATATCTCAATGCAACCTCAAACTCCTGCACTCCACTGATCTTCCCACCTCAGCCTCCCAAGGTGCTAGGATTACAGGTGTGAATCACTGCACCCAGCCCATTTAACTATTTTTTTTTAATAACTTGTTTTATGGCTCATGCTCATCAGAAATTCTGATTGGAAGTTATATATATTTGCTTAGCAAAAATGGAAAATGAATAATAACGTATTAAATGAGCTTTGTTTGATAGAAGAGTGTTTCAAAACATAGCATCTGTTGGCAAAATAGACAAACAGTAGTTGATAGGAAAAGGAAAAAAACTGGTGTCATGTGATGGTGAAAAGACAGTGGCCAGAAACGAAGGCCAAAACCTGACATGGGTTCCACATCTGGTCTACTTTTAACTAAGTGTGGGGCTTTGTGCAGATCACATTACGAATCCACATATTTTCTCATTCGATGAAAGAAGCAGCCTCTCATTATTTTAAGAGAGTGAAATAAAATAACATGCAAAATACTTTAGAGATCTGCAGATAACCTATGAATGTACAGTGGTAGAAGACAAAATCAGAAAAACCAGGGCTGCATCTTTACTACATCCATTTTTTTTCTTTTTATGAAAGAACTAGGGACACAGGTGGCATTTTCATCTTTGCTTCCAATGAAAGTTGGAACTTTGGAAGATAAAGGACTCTGTGGAGTTTGAATCTCTGGCTCAATTTCTGGCTGGCAGCACTTAATGTGATTTGGCTTTCTGGTCCATGAACAAACCTAGAGTGATAGGTACTTGGCTAGGGCACCTGAGAGCTTCTAATGAGGAAGAGGAAAAAAAAAAAGGTCTGCCTGGAGACTTTCCAATCTCATCAATAAGACCCAAATCTAAATTAGAATCAGAGAAAGGGAAAAGTCCCAGATAAAATTATAAAACCAGATACCAGGAAAGATAGGGAAATGATAAAGAAAGTATAATCAACACAGACATGCCCAGTAATTTATATGATAATATAACATGACAGAGTTTCAGAAAACCTTTCTGTGGTCTCTGTATTCTATATGTTAGGCAAGTGTGAGGGAGAACAAGGTATTCTGATGTTAATAACGGGATGCAAACTTAAAATTATAGGTATAATCAAGACCCAGTGGTTGGGATTCAATTAGAAAATAATAGTGGGAATGTACACTTTATTGTAAATTAGAAGATCATTCATAATGAAACAGTAGATGGCAAGTAATTTTTTTCATATAGAAGTTTAAGCTTTATCACAATATGGCTTAATGTTTGGGGAGACATTTCTATCATTCTCATTGTTTAAGGATGAGTGACTGGGGCCTAAGCATTAAGAGACGCAAGCGAGACCACAGGTGTAAGAAATAGTAGGGTTTAATTTACTCTTAGCTTCCACTGTAAATACTACTACTCTGCCACATAGAGGATTCTCTGTGTCAAAGGATAGACACACACGTTTCACATTCAGTGAACCTGAGAGGAAGGATCTAAGTAAACATAAAAAGAGAGTTATACTCTCTTTTATTACTAAAAGATTGCTTTAGTAATAATATAATTTCTTAAAAATCAGAAAAAAAGCAGCTATTTAAAATGTTTTAAAACAACTTTATTGACCTATCATTGACATAGAAAAAGCTGTACAGATTTAATATAAACAACTTGATCAGTTTAGGGGTATGTATATCCATGAAACCATATCCTACCAAAGTTTCCTCCTGCCCGCTTTATTATTGTTATAATAGTAATTTTTTTTGTGTGGCAAGAACTCTTAATGTTAAGATCTACCCTCTTACCAAATTTTAAGTATACAATGCAGTATTGTTAGCTATAGGCATTATGCTTTATAGTAGATGGCCGGAACTTATTTAATTTGTGTAACTGAAACATTTTATCCTTTGAACATCAACTCCCCATTTCCCCTTCCCCTCAGCCTCTGGCAACCACATTTCTACTCTCCGCTCCTATGAGTTTTACCATTTCAGATGCCACATATAACAGAGATCATCTGTTTTTGCTTTTCTGTGTCTGGGTTACTTCACTTAGCCTAACGCCTTCCAGGTCTATATACATTGTCCCCAATGGCAGGATTATCTCCTTTTTTAAGGCTGAATAATATTCCATCGAATGTATACACCACATAATCTGGACCAAATTCTCACCAAGATGAAAAAATTGGTAGGGCAAAATAGAAGTAACAAAGGTCCTAGGAAATGGTGGCTTTGACCACTTAAATTTGATGAGAACTGAAATGGAAAGCATTAGAACATAGTCACGTTCAAAAATTTTGATAAGGAAAACTATAGAAGATGGAAGTTAACTCACAAGTGATAGAAAGTAAAGTGAGATGAAATTGTTAGGAATATATCTATAAGATGGTCTGGTAAGAAAGAAATAGAAAAGTTATAAAATTGAGAAAATTTTAAAGGGAGCTCTACTGTTGAGATATCGTGAATCCTGCTTGAAATAAAAACAAAATACAGTTAATCAACATTCAATAATGTGGTACCATATTGTAAATAACACTGTAAAAACAAAAATTAGACAAGTCTGACAGATTTTGAACTCATGTTTTGAATAAGGAAAAGGATAAAACACATAAAAGTCTGGTCCTTGAGCCTAATGATCTAATAATGTTAATACATGATAGATGCTACTTCATGGGCTATGTTTTCTTTCCAAGAAAATCTATTCCAGGATAAAATAAGATAGAGCTAAAAATCAAGGTGATTGGAGATAACACAAAATTATACATAACCACCCTAAACTATTTCAATCTCTAAGACTAAAAATGGATATTCTAACATAAAGAACTCATCTTAAAGTTCTGAAATGATTTCAGCAATCTTTGACCAATCATGGATACCAGAAGAAATGCTGGAGTAGTCAAGAAAATGAGCTATATGCAGTGTACATCTGTGGATATGGTCTAATCTAGAATAAAATGCTAAGTCTGTGTAAACGTCTTAGAAGAAAACCATATTAGGAAGCCAGCTTGAGCTTATTAAGGTCACACTAAACTTATTTTGTTTGTTTTAATATAGCAATTAGACAGTGAAAATACAGGGGTATACAGCCAGCATGTCTGGATGTCAACAAACTTCTTATTGTGTCCTTGAACACAATAGGTAAAAATATGTCATAATCTGAAAAAAATACCTGCCTGATTCAATGGCTTTACTCATAGAATACTGATTAATAACAGAGGTGCTACTGCAGAATATTTGTTTAAGGTGATTACAATCAAATGAGATGAATAAAAACCACATACAAACCTGAGATGGGAAAAATGAAGACTTTATGGATATTTAGTCTTACGGAGAGAAAAGTAAATAAAGGGGTAAAGGGATGAAAGAGTAGGAAGGAGGGCATGGGGATACAGACACCCTAAAAATTTGAGGGGCTTTACATGACAGAAGGATTAGATCTCTTTTGTATGACCCATCGAGCATAGAGGTAGACATTACTAAGAGGTCAATTATGTTAACATAACAAAAGTTGTCTGACAAGAAGAGCTGCCTGAAAATGAGTTTAAAACATTCGTGCCACTCAAGCAAACATGGGAAAATCCATCATCCATAAAGAAAATTCATCCATGATATGGGAGGCTGGGCTACATAAATCTATTTAATTTGATGATCGTACAATTTTGTGAATATGTCCGTATGAAAATTTCTTGATGATTTTAAATAGAGTCCGACTTGATTAAGCATACAGAAAACTAATCTTATAAAATTTAAAATTAGTAAGAAGAAAAAGGTGAGAAGAGCAATTATCATCAAAAAAAGGAAAATTTATAGAATATTGGATTAAAAACAGAAAAAAATATTCATGGCCCAGGCATTCCCAATATTCTCCCATGTTATTCTCGTTATATATCTGTGAGGCAAGGATTGCTAGTACTATTGCACAGATGAGTGCACACATGTGAATCACTGTAGACATCCATCAAAAAGAATAACGACACTGCAATTTGTTTTGTTTGCTTGTCTGTTTTAGAGGTAAACGTTAAAAACAATAGAAATGGGCCGGGCGCGGTGGCTCAAGCCTGTAATCCTAGCTCTCTGGGAGGCCAAGGTGGGCGGATCCTTTGAGCTCAGGAGTTCGAGACCAGCCTGAGCAAGAGCGAGACCCCATCTCTACTATAAAAATACAAAGAAATTAATTGGCCAACTAAAATATATATAGAAAAAAATTAGCCGGGCATGGTGGCACATGCCTGTAGTCCCAGCTACTTGGGAGGCTGAGGCAGCAGGATCACTTGAGCTCAGGAGTTTGAGGTTGCTGTGAGCTAGGCTGACGCCACGGCACTCACTCTAGCCTGGGCAACAAAGTGAAACTCTGTCTCAAAAAAAAAAAAAAAAAAAAACAATAGAAATGTTAGGAGAACAGATTTTGTGATGTTGGTAATATTCGAGTATAAGAAATATTTCTAGTTTTTTTTGTTTTGTTTTGTTTTCTGGAAAGTGAAAAGAAAGTAGATGGCATAGGGAGAAACTCAGAATCAGAGAAATCCTGACAAGCAAGAAAGTGGTGTCTAATTTCAATATAAGTACAGTCTAAGAGAATACAGCAATTTAAAAAAATGGGAAATAGAATGATTTTTCTTCTCTTTGGCTGTTTTCTATCTTTGTTCAACTGTATTTCTTTCTTTGCAAAAGGAAGTTCAGAATAATTGCTGAAACTTTCTATGTAAGATTAAAATCTTAAGTAAAGTTACTGATTTACATTAACTACAGTTATCTTTTATTGCTCTTGCTTGTTCATAGAAGAACTAGAGGAAGTTGCTTTATTTAAACAATGGCAACATGTATGCATTTTTACATCAGATAGATAAGGGCTTGTATTGCCAAATGTCTTAACACTTTTTGAACTCTAGGCAATGCCTCAAAGTTAATCTACCCATGTGACTTTTCCCTACAGAATCATTTATGTTAGACTACTGGCTCTCTGGAGTTGTTTTTTTCTTATCACTAACTTGTTAATAATTCATTTTTTCTTTTTCTTATGCTAAAGAGAAAAAATAAAAATGTCCATAGAAACCAAAGTTTTTTGTCAGAAGAATTAACAACACAAACATCCAAAGATGCTAAAAGTAACATTAATATTTAGAAAGCAAACCATAATTCCATTTTATTTATGTTATTTCTGTATCCTCTAAAAATCTTGTTTTCCTAAGTAACCACACAACTATTCAACTAAATATAGGTAGTGAACATAACTCATTAAACTTTTCTACATTTTTTTCCATGTAAAATTTTGTTTTGGGGTTTGTGAATATGATGATAAACAGATATTTAAAACATTTCGCTGGGTGACTATTGATCATGAACAGTGCTTAGACTTCCAGAGATTCTTCTTTTACAGGTCACATGTGATACTGACAGCTGTAAAATTTGTTTTACAGAGACTAGGACGACAAATTATAATTTTGTCTGTAAGTTTTTAGAAGGATACTTATTAACATTTCATTTTGCATAGCACAAAGTAGTTTGCCCGCTGCCTCTTTTTGCCTTACTAATTCCTGTTCACCATCATTTTGTCTCCACTTGGACATGGACCCTCTAGAGGAAGTCGTCTGTGGCTCTCCACTTCTCACAAGCCAGTGGGCCTTGCACTGCTCCTATCCTGGGTACAATGTCTGTGTTCATCACCGAGGCATAAACCTCACCTGTGCATGGAATAACATCTGAGCTGGTGCTCAATACATACTGAGTTGAAATGTCTCATGCAATGCTCAAGACAGCATAGTGAGGCTTCCAGATGTCTTAACAGCCATCCTCATCCTTTTTGGCAACACGGACCAGTTTCACAGAAGACAATTTTTCCACAGAGGTGGGTGGGGGGAAGGCGGAGCTCAGGCAGTGATGTTAAGTGAGTGATGGGAGTGGCTGCAGGTACAGATGAAGCTTCCCTTGCTCACCACCCCCTCATCCCCCCGACCTTCTGCCGTGAAGCTGGGCTCCTAACAGGACTCAGACTGGGAGTGGTCCATGGCCCAGGGGTTGGGGACTGCAGCCCTAGCAGACAAGGCCCTTATACGATAGTAACGCAAGTGACATAATGTGTAGGTGGCTTCTTTCTCACTAGTCCATCGCCACCTGCCAGTCTCTCTTTCCCTGCATTTTAGCTGCAGTACAACCACAAATAAATACCATGCTGACCCTGGAACCACACGGGTTTGAACTGCATGGGTCCACTTATGGGCGACTTTTTTTTTCAATGAAATGCGAGGATTGAAAGTACAGTATTCATGGGATGTGAAATCTGTGTATACCGACGGCTGACTTTTCATAAGTGGGTTCCACAAGGCCCACCGAGGAACTGAGCACACGCGGATTTTGGTATCCTCTGTGTCCAGAACCAATGCTCCAGCGTATACAGAAGGATGGTCGTATGTATTAATGTTACAATTCACCTGTTACTGGTAAAATAATAATTATGAATTTAACTAACTTTTCAACTGAAAATGCTGTATTTACATGCATAAAGTTCCTAGAGCAACAATATTAACCAAGATAGGTCATAAACTACAATATAACTTCTTACTTTCAAGGGACTATTTAAAATAATAATACTTTGAATATAGATGAGATAATTTTATATACCAGCAGAAAGCAGAACAAGTTACGATTAATATTCTTTTTGATGTTAAAAAAATATAGCTTGGAAATATTTTAAATAACCTATAAAATGATATTGAAGGAACTGGAGAAATTAATTTTTTTCATACAAAATTGTGTTTTGGTTGCTTGTCTAGGACCATTATTGTTAAGCACTCTCTCTTGATGTTTTTAACTCTTCAGTGAATTTATAACCTAACAGGAAGGGGGTTCGCAAACAAATATGTGTTTGTGTGTGTGTGTGTGTGTGTGTGTATGTATGTGTTGGTGGCATGTAGTTATGAATTTGAGAGGAGTGAAGCATTGGCAGAAACACATTTGCAAAGTTCTTGCCAAATTTTCCTCTTCATTGTCATAAATTTCTAAATTAAAGTATGTCTGAGTCTTCTGAAAATAGTACAATGAAAATAAAAACTATTTCCCTTGAAATACACACATATATAAACTTTCCCTTGAAAATAATATATTAACTACAACTTGGATACATAGGAAGACATTTTATTTTCTGAGAATTACTAACAACTGAACAGAATGGCAATTCAATTATTAAAAAATATGTTAGAAGTTTAAATATAATTTTTATTTTTAACTTTTTTAAATTTTTATTTATTTATTTATTTTTGAAACAGAATCTCGCTTTGTTGCCCAGGCTAGAGTGAGTGCCGTGGCGTCAGCCTAGCTCCCAGCAACCTCAAACTCCTGGGCTCAAGCAATCCTGCTGCCTCAGCCTCCCGAGTAGCTGGGACTACAGGCATGCGCCACCATGCCCGGCTAATTTTTTCTATATATATTAGTTGGCCAATTAATTTCTTTCTATTTATGGTAGAGATGGGGTCTCGCTCTTTCTCAGGCTGGTTCTGAATTCCTGATCTCGAGCAATCCGCCCACCTTGGCCTCCCAGAGTGCTAGGATTATAGGCGTGAGCCACCTCACCCGGCCTAAATACAATTTTTAAAACTATCAATGAAATTATTGGAAATACATATATGGGGGTATTACCAAATAAAATTATAAAGATCAATATGCTATATTTCAGTTTTAAAATAGATAAAAGTTTTACAAATGACAATGCACAAAGTACATATCCATAGATGAAATAACTCAAGTCCATTAGTTCTTTAGCACTATATAAACAATTATATAAAACTATATAAAACAAATTGACAGTTATGGAAGCTAGCCAACACACTAAATGGTTAAAAAGTGCAGAAATCAGTTCATCACGCACAAGCGACAGAGTTCAGTACTTTTGGAGACAAAAATTTGTATATATTTTTATTTTTGTTTTCCCTTCACTTTTGGAGTAGTCATATTTTCCATTTATTATATCAACAAAACATAAAATTTCTATGTTCAGAAAATGTTAGTTTTTCAGCAAATCATAAGCAAAGGTGGCATTTGAGCTTTCATCCCAATCCAGGATCTTGATCCCAACCTTACCCAAAAGAGATAAATAAATAGAAGATGCATGAATAATTAAAGACTGGGATGAAAAGCTGGAAGGATCTTAAGACAATTTTAAAATTTTGCTTTTTTATTTTATGATGCCTGGATTTCCTTAAGAACGTATTTGAAGAAAAATAATTGCCATATTCAAATAAATCTCAAAATTTTGAAGCTGTAAGAAAAATTACAGATCTGTAACCTGTTTTTAAAATAAGACATGGAGAAATAAATTTATATAACTGAGATTATTTACTTTGTTCTTGACAAAACCAAACTGTTTTATTGGGTTTTCTTTCAGCAAGTACATATTCTGTGGGTTTAAGTACCTGGTCATCGGACTAGAATTAGACTCGTTTCATGTGATATTGTTCCACTGGATGGCAGTGCAAAGTATGTAGATTTGATTCAAAATTCTGGAAAGGTTTTTAAAAGAGTTTCTTGGAATCTAGTCAATTCCATTAATTACTTGGCTTATAATAAAAATAATTTCTTATAAACATCCCTCAAAGATTCATTTTTATCACATCATAGCTTCAACAGATTTAGGAATGTCATTGAAATGCTGTTGGTTTATTACGCAAACACAAAGCCACAATTCCACAAACACATCTCTGAAGACGTTTGTGAAGTTAGTAAGGCCTTGTGAATCTAATAAGGATAATATTTCATCCCCTGAGATTTTGTAGGCACCAGATTAAAAGACAATAAACTGAATTCTCAGCCCTCTGTAAGTATTGATATTATTTTTAAAAATGACAAAATGTTTTCCTTCTTCTACTAATACATAAATAGGAAAACTAAGGACGGTAAAGATTTTTTTACTTGTGCAGGTAATCATGCATGTAGATATTAGAAAATATATTCCTTAAGTAGATTGGTTGGGATAATAATAAGGGAAAACATAATATAGTAATACAGAGCCCAGGATCTGGCTCCTGGGTTCAAATATCAACTCCACTGTTGTATAGATGGTTCAACTCAGGTAAGATATTCATTTGTAATTCATTTATTTACTTTAAATTGAGTTATTAGTTTATATTGGCTTAAACGACAAACATTTATTTCTGATAGTTCTGAAAACTGGGATTCTAAGACATTGGGTCAGTTTCCTGGTAAGGGCCCTATTCCTGGTTTACAGGTAGGTGCCTTTTTTGCTGGTACTCATGGGGCAGAGAAAAAAGCTCTCTCATGTCTTTTGTCGTAAGGGCACTAATTCCATCATGAGAGGTCTACTTTCATGACCTGATCACATCCCAAAGGACCCCATTTTCAAATTCCATAGCAATAGGTATTAGGGTTTCAACTTATGAGTTTGGGGAAGATGCAAACATACAGTTCATAACAGCTGGGATGGCCAAGGAAAGCCTTCTCCAAGGAGGTGACATTTGAGCTGAAACCTGGAGGATAAGAGTTTTCTGAGTAAAGAGGGGGCATGTTAGAGTAGGTTGAAAAAGATGATGCTGCTGAAATCATCTACTGAAGGCTAAGTTGGTATTTGGATGGAGAAGAAGGAGTAAAAGCAGTCCCAGCAAAGAATAGTAGGTGTAGAGGCTTGGGGACATTAAAACAACTGTGGAGCTGAGAAGTGGAGGGCTTCATAAGGTCTGCAAGGTGGTCGATGGGGGAGCAGGAAATGGTGCATGAATATCAAGGCCAGGGTGCCTTAGCACAAGCCCGGCTCAATCCCTAACAGCTGAGTGGACTCTGAGTTCATCCTGGGACTTTATGAAGATGTGGCTGTGGATGTTAATGGAAATGGACATAAAATATTCACAAGTCACAGCTGAGAGTTGTTCAGTGCTGCACAAGGAATAAAGAAAAATAATGTTCACTGAGTACTGAAGACAAGCTAAGAAGTGGAAACAAGCTGTTACCTTTTTGGGAGAAGACTCTTTTGTCAGGTTCTAGAACAGCCCAGCAGCTTCCTGTCTCGTGACCTACACACTCTTCCCTCCCTCCAGTCTCCTCTCAGGGGTTACCACTGACTAAATTCAAGAAGCAGCTTGAGGACAAGAAAATCTATTAGTATAATCTATGGAAGGCAGAAGCCGGCCAGGTATTAGGGGGAAATGGTGGATAGTGGAAAGAATAAATGGATGGCATCTAGCACTCAGGCTAGGTGGCAGACTGTGTATGAACAGATATCAAGATGCAGCTGAAATAATTAGGGGCCACTGGAACATGAACAAACACCATGAACAGAGCCTAAAATAAAAAAGTAAATTGTGTCTGCAGGAGACATTCTAAAATGCAAAAAGTGCAAGTTCTGAATCCTTTTTAAATATATTTTAGTAAATATTTTATTATCAATTAAAGCACCTAAAATGATGTATGTCCATCTTAAAGCATGTAAAGAGTCATAATAAAATGTATTTTATAAAGATAATTAACTTGATTGAATGAAAATAATTCATAGAATTTTCCATTGTCATCCTGTTCAGGTAATGAACTGAGAATCTCCTATAATGTAAAACTATCATGGAAGGTGATGTTATGAAAGGCAAACAGTTCTCACATAATCTTGCTTCATGTAAAGTAAATACCCAAATGGCACTGAAAGCTGTAGAGTTGCTAAAAATTTAAAATTCCTTTCCTATATTAACTTTTTATTTATTTATTTATTTACTTATTTATTTATTTTATTTATTTTTTTTTATTTTAGCATATTATGGGGGTACAAGTGATAAGGTTGCATATATTGCCCATGTCCCTCTTTCCCCTCAAGTAAGAGCTTCAAGCGTGCCCATCCCCGAAACGTTGCACATCTTACTCGTTGTGGTTGTATATACCCATCCCCTCCTCCCCCCTCCCACCTTCCTGACACCCAATAAATGATACTCCTATATGTCCACTTAGGTGTTGATCCGTTAATACCAATTTGCTGGTGAGTACATGTGGTGCTGGTTTTTCCATTCTTGAGATACTTCACTTAGTAGAATGGGTTCCAGCTCTATCCAGGAATATACAAGAAGTACTATATCACCATTGTTTCTTAAAGCTGAGTAGTACTTCATGGTATACATATACCACATTTTATTAATCCACTCATGAATTGAAGGGCACTTGGGTTGTTTCCACAGCTTTGCAATTGTGAATTGTGTTGCTGTAAACATTCGAGTGCAGGTGTCTTTTTCATAAAGTGACTTTTGATCTTTTGGGAAGATGCCCAGTAGTGGAATTGCTGGATCAAATGGTAGATCTACTTGTATTGCTTTGAGGTATCTATTTAGAACTCAGGAAAATCAGCAAGAAAAAATCAAACAACCCTATCAAAAAATGGGCAAAGGACATGAACAGAAACTTCTCAAAAGAAGACAGAATAATGGCCAACAAACATATGAAAAAATGTTCAACATCTATAATCATCAGGGAAATGCAAATCAACACCACAATGAAATATCACTTAGCTCCAGTGAGAATGGCCTTTATCAAAAAGTCCCCAAACAACAAATTTTGGCGTGGATGCAGAGAGAGAGGAACACTCCTACACTGCTGGTGGGACTGCAAACTAGTTCAACCTCTCCTTTTTAACTTTTATACCCCCATTTCTGAATGCAATGCTATTATTACTCCTTATGATATCCATGTCCTTTCTTACACAAAATACTTGAGACACTGAAATCTTTAATCAACATGAGTATTAATATTAAGATCATTACATCCTTAAAATAGCTTGCATGCTTAACTTTATCAAAAACATCAAAATACTGCTTAAAAGTAAAAAGGTACAAATATACCAATAACCCTAATGGTGAAAAATGAAAAAAAAATAATTTATTTTTGTACTAAATCTACTTAATTTTCTATTTAACGCAGAGCAGTCAATATGTATGGATACAGTAGAATATAAAAGTTGCATTTCTTTCATATTCTTTTCTGAATCATTCAGACTATTTGGGTCAAAAGTGCATAATATGTAACTGGGTCACCATTATGTAGGCATGATCTGGAGGGTGTTTCCGTGGCCTAAGAATACACTGTTTTAAATCCTATATGCCTACAAGGTCCTGAAAAAAATGTAAGGGTTTAATAAATGGTTGCTAAGTAGATGAATAATGAAAAACAAAGGATCACAACAGCATTTCGAGGCAAAATCAAGATACAATTTTCCTAGCAATCTTCTGAAGTTTTAGTCAAATTCCAATATTCTTCTAGGGTAAGGAAATTTATTTAAGGAGACAGTTTTATTACCTTTGCTATATACTCTGTACTATATACTTTTTGAAACTGAAATTGTAATTGCAATAATATGAATGATATGCTTCCTTCACAAGAAAGCTATTTTAAGCGTAAAAAGTAAAAAATAAATAATGTAACATGGTTTATGAAATCTGACCTGATGTACGGAAGGACATGAAACATGCCCTGTGGGATTGATCAGCAATATATATAAGCTGGTGGTAAGAATATGACCTTGGGGCTGTTCCTATGTTCACCTGGGAAGAGTCAGGTGATGCAAGGACAGACTTGGTTAAGATTTCACAAGGCCCAGAAGAGCCAACATGTATTCTAAGTTCTCCCAGTCCTGACTGATTTGATTACTTTCTTATAATCAAAGGAAAAAAAGTACATTGGACAAAGTTAAACAGGCAAAGAAAATTAGTGCAATAGGGAAGAGAAGGCAGAACTCAGCCCCAGCGGCTCACTACCAAAAAAAAAAAAAAAAAAAGCAGGGAGTAGGGGCTGAAGAGTTTTTAATAGCTGGGAGTGGGGGTGCGGATGTGCATCTTAGGCTATCCATAAGTGGTAACTGGCTCTGCCCAAGGAAAAGAGCAAACTGTCTCTTATCTTCATGACAGGCAGTAGTTTTACACCTAGGAGCAAAGCATCCACTAAAGTTGGGCTCCTATCCTCCCACAAAATCTGGCAGATAGGGGCTCTATGTCTCCTGATGTTTAAGTTTCAAAGAGAAGTCTTCCAGGTCCATTGAGAAAGCCTGTTCTCTGTTTTAAAACTGGCTAGAGACTTCTAGAGATTTATATCTCAAAGGGTCAGAGAAAGAATTAAGAGTCTTCTAAAGTAAATGTTCTAAGAAAAGGGAGGTCACAGCTTAGAGTCAGGAAGAAGCTTATGTAAAGTTTAATCAAGCTGAAGGGAAGACTAAAGCCCTCTTGGACCCTAAGACATAACCTCGTTTATTCTGGAGGTACTTCCATATGGGAAAATTATTACCTGAATCCACTCAGTTATGAGTTGGTGTAGAACACCAAAATTCAGCTTCTTATAAAAATATGTGTAATAAAATGCAACTTACAACCTCGGACTTCATTGAATTATCCTTTTCTGCCTTTTTTACACTGGAGTCTATCTATTCCTTTCATGTCAAAATTGTTATTAGTTATTCACTGCTTATAATGCAATGTAAATAAAGTATATTCCAATGGATGACAAAATTGCAAATTTTACCAAAGAAGGAGATCTTTTTAAAGTTAATGACACTGATGTAGAACAGTTCAAGTCACATGCAAAGCAGATCAATTTTGATCAAGAAAAAAATGACAAGAATGTCTACAGTTTAGGCATTTCCAAATAAAATCATGTGAATATAAAATTTAAAAAGTGTTAGTTGGGAAAATTCGTAAGACAATTTTTTTGCAGAAATGTCTTTTACGTGATAATGATGCACATGCAGAATGGGACACCATGTCATCAAACAATGGAAGAATCATGTCAAAACTTGATAGATAATTTATTCAAAGAATTGACATAGAGTTGGAATCATAAATTTCTGTTACACATAAAAATAAACATTAGTTTCATTTTTCTAGGCAAAGTTCTAATGGATAACTATTTTTACTATTAATTATGCAAAGTTGTTTTCTACCATAACTGGATTCCCTTTAATAGACTTTTCCTATAGACCACTTACCTTTGGCATCTTAAATAAGTTTCTATTTCCTGGCATTAGATTTCAGCTTCAGAATTGATATTTTCATCTTCCTCAGCCTACTTATCCACAGAATTTAAAAGTGATGCTCTTTTTGGTACACTGAATTAATCCTTTACCAGTAAATCTATTTCTTTCTGATTAGTTCTCTTGAAATGCATGACATTCCTACATTTCTGACTTAATTTGGTGTCCCCTGCAAATTCTGAAGGGGACTTCTAGGGATATAACATGAGCCATATTCCCTCAAAAACTAAGAAATAATATATTTGTAAACAATATTTTTAAAGCAGCATCAAAAAGAAAGATTATCCACACCCCTCCCACACATACACGCAGTTTTGTGGTCTCTTAGCAGAAACTAATAACTGATGTTTCAAAATTTAAAGAAAAACATCATGTACTTAACAGGATATGACCTAGGCCCTCTGAATTTAATAAACACTGCCTCCTTGAGTTGTAATCATAATATCTTTGTGTATCTGTCCTTACTCTCGTGTAACTGTGATACAGAGATAGGAAACACCTTGTATTTCCCCCACACGAGGCATATGTCCTGTTCTCTGTGCTTATTATTCTTCACACACACCCCCTTCTCCATACCCTTGACTCACTGTCATTCATAATTCAAATCCTCTGGGAGCCCACCTTCTGCTCACAGAGGATCACTGTGCAGCCTCCGAATGTGTACACTTCCAGCTCCACATTTTTACCCTCTAAGCCTAATAAAGTATCTATCGCATAGCAAGTAGTTAGTGTACTCATACAGCAAATCGTAACAGCAACAGTGAAACATGGTACATCCTTTGAGATAATAAAATAATACCCAAACTTGGTGGAAAGAAGTGATTTGGGAAGAAGTAAAAATCATCTGTACAAATAACACAGGCATTATTTTTCTAGCAGCAACTCATCTTAACTCCTTTCTGCTCTTCAAAATCTGTTTTTGTATGTGTGTAAAATTCTTTTTGTATGTGTGTGGGGGGTGGTCAGGAGTGGAAAGAGTTATTTCTGGTAATATTAGTTTAAACCAGACATCATGTACAGCATTCACAGGCAGTCACGCAAGAAAGCGATGGTCTAATTCCACTGCTGCATTGAAACCACATCAAGAATTCTCCAGTGCTACAAGTTCACATCAACAGTTTCTTAAATAATAGTATCTGTGATCTATCCAAGGATTAGGAATAACGGATCTGGCACAATTTCTCACGCGTAAGAATATTGGGAACAAGCAGTAAGTAAAAATATAAGTGTTACATTTGTAACAGCTATGAATAGAGTATGTTCCCATTTGGAATGAAGGTAACTCAAACTTGGTTAAAATATGTTTTATCCCTACAGTGCTTTTCAGAGAAACAAACACAATGCATTATTTGCATGAATATTTACTAAAATAATAAAAGACAGTATCCTTAAAACCATCATTTAAGTGTAGAAAGAACTTCCCGTAACATTTCATATATATTTTTACTACGATAGATGTTAAGCTTTCTAGTTATTATCTCCTAATGTACATACAATGTATTTGACAGTTGTTTTGATATTTTTGGGATGCAGTCATGCCTTCCAGCTAAGCATGCACTATCCAATTTGGAGGCCTTGAATAAGCTCTCAGTATTTTTGAGAGCTAATTAAAACTTCATTATTAGTACAACAGCCGTACCATATTACTGGTTTGATAAGAAACTCAATAACTGACAGTGTCTTTGTAGGTCTTTCAGCTGACATTTATAATTAAGTTGCATAAAACTCACTGCCCTCTAGAATCTCTCTTTAACGAGAAAACAAAATAGTAAGCATGAAGTGCAGGATTGATTTACGTTAAAGTATAGGCAATGCCTGGATTTTGTCACAGATTTTCAAAGTTTCAAACTGTCTTTATCAGCCAGAAAAAGATTTATATTTCAAACATGTTTTTAGCAGATTTACTTTTTGGGGAGGGTGGTATATATACTCTTTTTATTGTGATGTCTGTTTTCATACAGGTAGATGACATGCCTTCTCATGAAAAACTCAATTTATTAAAAATGAATCCAATAATTTAACCAGCTCAAAAGGGGGAGAAATAAGTACTAATATAATTAACTCTTTTTCTTTCTACTGATAAATCCATAACAGTAATATTTTAATATAAGCTAGCATCCTCCCATCAGCCAACATTGCTTCTAGGCAATTTTCACACAGACATCATGTTGTGTATTATGGCAATGTCAATGAACTTTAATATTATGTAGAACAAAACATAATTAGGAAGGAAATTCTTTGGGCAATAGCAATATGTGATGTATCAAGTTGCAAAGCAGAAGAGTTACAATTCTGTGTTGTTTAAATTTCTTTATGCTCATAAAACAACAGAAAAATATCCCCCAATTTTTATAGTTTTCCATGCAAAGAGATTACTGTTAATGATGAAGGATAATTTTTTATGAAATCATAAATATTAATTATAAGCAAAAATATGTTCATGTCACTATCTTATTAAAATGATATATTATAAATATTATAATAAAAACAAATGTCATGGCAATGGATAACACAGAAAAGGAGCATTAAAGAAAGAAGGACTTCTCAGCAAATATTCCTTAAGTCCTTACCTCAAAATATAACTTTTAACTGCTTTTTCAAAGATTAGATCACCATATGCGGATGGTTTCATCTCTGGGTTCTCAGTCCTGTTCCAAAGATCTGTCTCTGTTCTTGTGCCAATACTAAGCTGTTTTAATTATTATTGCTTTGTAGTACAGCTTGAAGTGTGGTAGACTGATACCTCCCAGTTTGTTCTTTTTACTTAAGATTTCTTTGGCTATATGAGGTCTTTTCTGGTTCCATACAAAGTATAGAATTATCTTTTCTAGATCTGTAAAGAATGATGATGATACTTTGATGGAGATTCTATTAATTCTGTAGATCACTTTAAGTAGTATCGACATTTTAACAATACTGATTCTACCAATCCATGAGCAAGGTAGATTTTTTCCATCTGTTTACATCTTCTACAATTTCCTTTTTTAGTGTTTTGTAGTTCTTCCTGTATATATCTTTCACATCGTCTGTTAAATATATTCCTAGACATTTAATTTTCTTTGGGGCTATAGGAAAAGGTATTGCATTTTTTATTTGAGTTTCAGCTTGACTGTCTTGACTATTATTGGCGTATATGAATGCCTATGATTTGTGTGTATTGATTTTGTAACCTGAGACTTTACTTTCATGTATCAATTCTAGGAGTCTCTTGGATGAAAAGAATATCTTCAATAAATGGTCCTGGGAAAACTGGATAGCTACATGCAGAAGAATGAAACTGGATCCCTACCTCTCACCTTTTATAAAAATCCATTTGAGAATTTTTTTAATTTCCATCTTGATTTCTTCATTTATGAAGCAATCATTTAGTAGGATGTTGTTTAATTTCCATGTTTTTGTGTAGAAATGTGAGTTTCTGTTAGGGTTGATTTCTACTTTTATTCCACTGTGATCTGAGAAGGTACATGGTATGATTTCTATTTTTTTTAATTTCTTGAGATTTACTTTGTGTCGTAGGATATGGTCAATCTTAGAGAATGTCCCGTGAGCTGATGAGAAGAACGTATATTCAGTGGATTTTGGCTAGAATGTCCGGTAAATGTCAGTCAGACCCAATTGTTCTAGAGTTTTGTTTAAGTCCATTATTTCTTTATTAATTTTCTGTTTGGAGGATCTGTCTTGTGCCGTCAGTGGGATGTTGAAATCTCCAGTGATTATGGAGTTGCTATTAATCAATTTGCTTAGATCCAGTAAGGTTTGCTTTATGAAACTGGTTGTACCTAAGTTGGGTGCATATATATTTAAAATTGTTATCTCTTCTTGTTGAACTGTGCCCTTCACCATTATATAATGACCCTCTTTGTCTTTCACTACTTTTGTTGGTTTAAAAACTAAATTGTCTGAAATTAGAACTGCCACACCACCCTTCTCTTGGCTTCCACTTGCCGGGAATACTGATCTCCACCCTTTTATTTTTAGTCTATATGCATCCTTGCATGTTAGATGTGTTTCCTGAAGACAGCATATACTTGGCCTGTATTTTCTTATCCATTCAGCCAGCCTATGTCTCTTGAGTGGAGAGTTTAAGCCATTCACATTTATTGAGAGAACTGATAGGTAAGGTAAATTACTGTTCATTCTGTTGGGTAGGATGTTGTTGCTATGATTTCTCTCTTGAGCCATTGTATTATCTGGCCTTTAATCTTTGGGTTTGGGTTGTTTTTATATTCGTGAGTTTTTATTATGGTGTTCCGTGCATAACACTGTTTTGGGTACTTCTTGTAGGACTGGTCTTGTCTTGGTGAATTCTCTGAGACTTTGCTTGTCTGAGAATGTCTTTATTTCTCCTTCATATATGAAGCTTAGTTTTGCAGGGAATAGATTCTAGGCTGGGCATTGTTTTGTTTCAGAAGGGTGAGAATGGGGCCTCAGTCTCTCCTTGCTTGTAAAGTCTCATTAGAGAAGTCTGGTGTTATTCGAATTGGCTTTCCCTTGTATGTTACTTGCTTCTTTCATCTTACAGCTCTTAGAAGGGCCTCTTTAGTTGATATTTTGGTCAGTCTGATGACTGCATGTCGTGACGTCTTCCTATTTGCATTGAATCTCCTCTGAGGGGTCCTCTGAGCTTCTTGTACTTGTATATCGAAATTTTGAGAAAGGCCTGGGAAATTTTCCTCTATTATATCTTCAAACAGGTTGTCAAACCTTTGAGTGTTGTCTCCTTCCCCTTCTGGAACCCTATGACCCTCACATTAGGTTTCTTCACATAATCCCACAGCACTTGTAGGCTTTGCTCTTTTCTCGTGTTTCTCTGCTCTATCTCTGTGACTGTTTTATTAAGTTGGAGGTGTTATCTTCAATCTCTGAGATTCTTTCTTCTGTTTGATCTACCCTGTTCTTAAGACTTTCCACTGTGTTTTGTAGTTCCCTGAATTGATTCTTCATTTCCAGGAGTTCAGTTAAACTTTTCTTCATTGTGCCTATTTCTTTAGTGAACTTTTGTTCTAGGTCCTAGAGGCTTTTTCTGGTTTCTTTGTGTTGGTTATTAAGTTGTTCTTGCAGGTCGGTGAGTGTTCTTATGATCCACATATGAAATTCCTCTTCTGTCATTTTGGTTGCCTGATTTTGGTTGGTGTCCATTTCTAGGGGGCTGGTGCTCCTCTTTGGGGGTGTATTTTCCGTTTGGTTCTTCATATTTCCTGAGTTCCTTCGCTGATTTCTTCCCATGTTGATCAGTCGTCATTTCTTTTCTTTAGGTTTTTGTTTGGGTTTTCACATGCCTTGTTTAGTTTCTGAGCCGGTAGGTGGTGTCTGTGGGTGAGATTCAACCATTCCCTGTATAAGGAGTCAGTAGGTGCCGTGAAAAGGCTGTGCAGGATGTCCTCACTGTCAGTAGATGGCACTTGCTTGGAGGAACAGGCTATGCTGTTGTTTTTGTGTTCTGTTATCAGCTCTTGTTCCTGTAGAGAGGCACTCTAGTGCCTCAGGTGGTCGGTGGGGCCCTGGGACTTCCAGGTGTGTCCTTTTCTTCCCCTCAGTGAGGGCTGGTCTAGGAGAGTCTGGGCGGAGCTGGGTTGGGTAAGCCTGCCCAATGGAGAGACAAGTTATCAACTCCTCTGGGACACAGCTAAAGTAGTTCTGAGAGGAAAATTTATCTCCATAAATGCCTATAACCAAAAGTCAAAAAGATCACAAATAGACAATCTAACGAAACGACTCAAAGAACTGGAAAAAGAAGAACAGACCAGCCCCAAACCCAGCAGAAGGAGTGAAATCAACAAGATCAAATCAGAACTAAATGAAATTGAAAACAGGGAAGCTATTCAGGAGATTAATAAAACCAAAAGTTGGTTATTTGAAAAAATAAACAAAATTGACATGCCATTGGCTAAGCTAACGAAAAGCAGAAAAGAGAAATCTCTAATAAGCTCCATCAGGAACAAAAAAGGAGACATCACAACTGATCCCAAAGAGATACAAGATATAATTTATGAATACTACAAAAATCTTTATGCACACAAACTGGAAAATGTGGAGGAAATGGACAAATTTCTAGAAACACACAGCCTCCCTAGACTAAACCAGGAAGAAATAGATTTCCTGAACTGATCAATCTCAAGAGCTGAAATAGAAACAGCAATTAAAAATCTCCCTAAAAAGAAAAGTCCCAGTCCAGATGGTTTCGCACCTGAATTTTACCACACTTACAAAGAAGAACTAGTACCTATCTTGCAGAAACTATTCCACAACATCGAGAAGAACAGAAACCTCCCCGATACCTTTTATGAAGTGAATGTTACTCTGATACCAAAACCAGGAAAGGATGCAACAAAAAAAGAAAACTACAGACCAATATCCCTAATGAATATAGATGCAAAAATTTTCAACAAAATCTTAGCTAACCGAATCCAGACGCTTATCAAAAAAATAATCCATCACGACCACATGGGCTTCATCCCAGGGATGCAGGGATGGTTCAACATATGTAAATCTATAAATGCAATTCACCACATAAACAGAAGCAAAAACAAAGACCACATGATTCTTTCAATAGATGCAGAAAAAGCTTTTGACAAAATTCAACACCCTTTCATGATACGAACACTTAATAAAATAGGCATAGAAGGGACACACCTAAAAATGATACAAGCCATATATGACAGACCCATAGCCAACATCATCCTGAATGGGGAAAAATTGAAAGCATTCCCACTTAGAACTGGAACCAGACAAGGCTGCCCATTATCTCCACTTCTATTCAACATAGTGCTGGAAGTCCTGGCTACAACAATCAGACAGGAAAGTGGAATT
>VSMD01033552.1:0-18077 GCA_008750895.1 Mirza zaza
AAAAAAAAAAAAAAAAAAAAAAAAAAAAAAAAAAAAAGATGTGATGTAGAAATTAATAAACAAAGAATAACAAAGAGTTTGAACTACATCTACTCTACAAATTTGCTGAATACCACTTATATAAATCACATTATGAAATGTACATTAAAGAATATATTAATATAAACATAAAAGAATGTATTAATATAACAAGAAGAGACACTGAATGCCTCAAGTATAATGTTATTATTAAAAAATGTAGTTAATTCACAAGTATCTTGAGAAAATCAAATTCCACAACTACATCAAATATTTATAGGCACATTTATTATAGACAAATATATCAGAAATTAGATCAAAAAATAATAATCACTCCTAGAAATCAAAATAGAAATGGAAAAATATCTAATATTTTGTACTATCTCTTCTGTGATACACTAAACTATATTTATTTATTTGAGCAAATTAATTTCAACTTATTTTATACAATCGAGCATTAGAATCAGCATGTTAATACTATCACTTTTGCCTTGAGTAAAATCTAAAATTTATTTAGAAGCTATTTCAATGGATTCTTGCCACTAATTTTGAGGTACAAATTGTTATTCTCACTTTATCAATGAAGACATTATGGCCTTGGATATGTATATGTCTTGCTCAATGTTTCAGAGGGAAAAAATAAGAGAGTTATGAATTGGATTTAATGTCTTTTGATTCCAAGTCAAAGCCTTATCTGGTAAACCAGATTACTTTTTATATTGAGCATGTATTATAAAATAGTATGTCCTCAATCTTATTCTTTTAAAATTAAAAAAATGCTTAGAATTATTAAAAATTAGATAATTATTGGCTGTTAGGATACTAATGTCATAATTTTAGATGAAATAGTAGTGTTCTATGAAATTATTCAACACAAAAAATAAAAACAATGTTATGGTGCTATTTGCCTATCAAATGAAGTCATCATGATTCATATTACCATAAATTACAAAATGGGATACAAATGAATAATCTATTATAATAAAGTGAGTTTTTGTTCTGCTCTTATTATATGAATTATAGTCTAGGTGCCTGGAGCATGAACATACACATGTTACAGTTGAAAGCTAATTTTTGTTCTATAAGAGAATGTATTCATTTTATGGTGACATAATTCAGAATAAGACATATTTTCATCATCTGCTTGGTTTCATATACATATCTATGAAAATGTAAAATTGATTAATGTTTTCATAGTAAATAGAAAAGTTTTGAATTTCCTTGATACTTTTGAAGTTCTGAGGAAGTGTTATGCAATTCACACCCACTTTATTCTCAATTATTTAGAGTAATGGGGGAAAAGTATGGAATGGCATTTCTCATATCACAGCTACCTGACAGAATATACAATTAGGCTTGATTCATAGCGTTTATTAAAATTTCCATTTAATTGCTAATTAGTCTGTATAGATTTTTAAATGTAGGAACTGACACTTGCATAATTTTTTTCTTCCTACTACTCAGCACGGCAGCGAGCATCAAAATTTCTGTGGAGTAGAATCATAGTGATTCTTCATTATGCCCTGTGATAGTCATGAAAATAATTATGGATTCACTAGTCCACTTATTTTCTTAACATTCTTGATGTTGCTCTCTTAACTACACCCCTCCCAGTTCCAACATGATATGTAGAGAAAATCATGAAATATTAGAGTTTGAAACACAATGTAAATCAATCTTCTTATTTTACATAGTAGGAGATCAACATCAAGAGAAACTGGCTTTTACATATTCTGCACTTTTTCACATCTAAGTTATCAACAGAATTCAAACTTAAATAAATCCTGATTCCATTTTATGGTTGCTATTGTTAATAAGTTGCCTGATTTATTTTCTCTTTGATACCATTAATGGACCAAAGATCAATATTCAGAGCATTTACAAGTAATTCAGCAGACATTGAGACATTTCAATATTTTCTTTTCCTTCCTCCTTTCTTTCTCCCTCCCTCCCTTACTGTTTTCCTTCCTACCTTCATTCCTTCTTTTCTTCCTTTCAAAATTTCAAAATTGTTTAAGAATTGAATTCTACCATCTGGTCTTTCAAATTTAAGATCTTTGGTTCATTAAAGAATAAGAAGAAATCCTCTATGATATCTAAATGTTATGGCCAAAACTTGATGTTTAAGAATTGACAAATTTTGGTTATACTATTACATGGAAAATGCTTCAGATGACTTAGTCAATCTTGTCAACACAGCTAAGGAATGAAATGTGATTATGACCATTGGTTTTGGAAACTGAAAGTATAGGGTTTAGTTCTGGTTTTCTTCTCACCATTTGTGTTCCTGAGTAAATTATATAATCATTGTATACTCAGTTTACTAATCTGGAAAGTAAGGGTAAACAGCAGTATTTTTCTCATACTATATGAAACTTAGTATCAACTCTCTAAGTGTTAGCTATTAACACATATGACATTGTTATTATAATTATTTTTCTAAACAGGTACTTCTCAACTATATCTATCTATATCTATCAATATCATCTATCAATTTGTGAAACCATCTATGCATATATTCATGCCTCTATATGCACACATAGAGTGAATGTCTAATAGATGCAGAAAAAACATTTGACAAAATTCAGCGCCCTTTTATGATAATAATGCTGGATGAAATAGGTATAGAAGGGACTTACCTAAACATGACAAAAGCCATATATGCCAATCCAACAGCCAACATCATACTGAATGGGGAAAAGTTGAAAGCATTCCCACTCAGAATTTGAACCAAACAAGGTTGCCTTCTATCACCATTTCTATTCAACAATGCTGGAAGTCATAACCAGAGCAATCAGATAAGAGAAGGAAATCAAAGGCATCCGAATGGGAAAAAAGAGGTCAAATTATCACTTTTTTGCTGATGATATGATCGTTTATCTAAATATCCCAATGATTCTGCCATGAAAATAGTGAAAGTGATAAATTCAGCAAAGTCTCAGGTTACAAAATCAATGTACACAAATCAGTAGCATTCCTATATGACATAGTCAAACAGAGAATCAAATCAAAGACTCAATACCCTTCACAATAGCAACAAAGAAAATAAAATACCTAGGAATATATTTAACTAAGAAGGTGAAAGACCTCTACAGGGACAACTATGGAACACCAAGGAAGGACATAGTGGAAGTAAACAGATGGGACATAGACATAGACCAATGAAATAGAACTGAGAAGCCAGATATAAAACTATTCTCATATAGCGATCTAATCATTGACAAAGCAGACAAAAACATACAGTGTGGAAAAGAAAGCTTATTCAATAAATGGTTATGGGAAAATTGGATAGCCACATGTAGAAGACTGAAACAGGATCCACACATCTAACCTCTCACAAAAATCAACTAACAGTAAATAAAAGACTTAAATCTAAGGCATGAAACTACAGATATTAGAATTCTAGAAAAAAATGTTGGAAAATCTCTAACAGATATCGGTCTATTGAAAGAATTTATGGAGAAGACCCCAAAGGTGACAGAAATAACAAAAATAAATAAATGGGACCCAATAAAATTATAAAGCTTTTCCACAGACAAGGAAAGTATCGTAAAATCAATAGACAACCTACAGAATGGGAGGAAATATTTACATGTTACACATCTGATAAAGGGCTTATAACTAAAATCTATATAGACCTCAGGAAAATCAGCAACAACCCTATCAAAAAGTAGGCAAAGGACATGAACAGAAACTTTTCAAAAGAAGACAGAATAATGGCCAACAAACATATGAAAAAATGTTCAACATCTCTAATCATCAAGGAAATGCAAATCAAAATCACAACGAAATATCACTTAACTTCAGTGATAATGGCTTTTACCAAAAAGTCCCCAAACAACAAATGTTGGCATGTATCAGGAGAGATAGGAACACTCATACACTACTGGTAGGACTGCAAACTAGTACAACCTCTATGGAAAATAATATGGAGATATTTCAAAGGGCTAAAACTAGAAATACCATTTTATTCAGCAATCTCATTACTGGCTATCTACACAAAGGAAAAAAAGACATTTCATAAAAAGACATCTGTTCTAGATTGTTTACAGTAGCACAATTCACAATTGGAAAGATGTGGAAACAACCCAAGTGCCCATCAATGCATGATTGGATTAATAAAATGTGGTATATGTATACCATGGAGTACTATTCAGCCACAAAACAATGATGAACTAGCACCTCTTGTATTATACTGGATGAAGCTGGAGCCCATTCTACTAAGTGAAGTATCACAAGAATGGAAAAACAAGCACTACATGTAGTCTCCATCAAATTATTATTAATTCATCAACACTGATATACACATATGGTAGTAACATTTATCAGTGTCAGGCACATTGCAGGGCGTGGGGATAAGTAAATTCACACCTAATGGGTGTGGTGCATGTCATCAGGGGATGGTCATGCTTGTAGGTCTGACTCAGGTGGGGCAAAGTCAATATATGTAACCTAAACATTTGTACCCCTGTAATATTCTGAAATTAAACAAAAAGAAAGTCTAATGTAAATATTACAAAATATTTAATGTTAAATATAAATGTTATATTTAATGTTAAATATAAGTGTCATATTTAATGTTAAATATAAATGTTAAAAATGTCAAATCCATTCAAGGTGAATTAGGGGTACATATAATTGAATTATTATTGTTTAAGATTGAAATATATCTTTATTTAAAAAGTTAAAAAATAGAGGAAGGGAAAAACAGAGGAAGTAACCAGGTGGAAAACCATATCATGCTCATGGGTCAGCAGAATTAACATTTTTAAAATGTCTCTACTACCCAAAGCAATCTACAGAGTCACTGCAATCCCTATCAAAGTGCCATCATCATTTTTCACAGATATAGAAAAAATAATTTTACGCTTCGTATGGAACCAGAGAAGACCCTGCATAGCGAAAGCAATCCCAGGCAACAAAAACAAAATGGGAGGTATCAATTTACCAGACTTCAAACTATGCTACAAGGCCATATAATTAAAACAGTTTAGTACAGGCACAAGAATAGGGACATTGACCAGAGGAACAGAACAGAGACCACAGATATAAAACCATCCTCATAAAGCCATCTAATCTTCAACAAAGCAGACAAAAACATACAATGGGGAAAAGAATCCCTATTTAATAAATGGTGCTGGGAAAACTGGATAGCCACTTGTAGAAGAGTGAAACAGACCCACACCTTTCACCTGCCACAAAAATCAATTCACGCTTGGTAAACGGACTTAAACCTAACGTGTGAAACTTTTAGAATTCTAGAGGAAAACTTTGAAAATACTCTTCTAGACATTGGCCTAGGCAAAGAATTTATGAAGAAGACCCCAAAGGCAATCACAGCAACAACAAAAATAAATACATGGGACCTGATCAAATTAAAAAGTTTCTGCACAGCCAAAGAAACTGTCACGAGAGCAAACAGACAACCCACAGAATGGGAGAAAATTTTCTCAAGCTCCACATCCGATAAAGGGCTCATTAGCAGAATTTATTTAGAACTCTAGAAAATCAGAAAAAAAAATCAAAAACCCTATCAAAAAGTGGACAAAGGACATGAACAGAAACTTTTCAAAAGAAGACAGAATAATGGCCAAAAAACATATGAAAAAATGCTCAACACCTCTAATAATCAAGGAAATGCAAATCAAAACCACAATGAGGTGTCCCTTAACTCCAGTGAGAATGGCCTTTATCAGAAAGTCCCAAAACAATAAATGTTGGAGTAGATGAGGAGAGATAGGAACACTCATGGACCGCTGGTGGGACTGCAAACTACGCAAGCTATATGGAAAGCAATAAGGGGATATCTCCAAGAGATGCAAGTAGATCTACCATTTGATCCAGCAATCCCATTACTGGGCATCTACCCAAAAGAACAAAAGATAGTCTATAAAAAGACATCTGCACTAGAATGTTTACAATAACACAATCCACAATTGCAAAGATGTGGAAACAACCCGAGTGCCCATCAATACATGAGTGGATTAATAAAATGTGGTATATGTACACCATGGAGTTCTACTCAGGCACAAAAATAAATGGTGATATAGTATCTCTTGTATTATCCTGGATAGAGCTGGAACCCATTCTACTAAGTGAAGTAGCATAAAAATGGAAAAACAAGCACTACATGTACTCACCATCAAATTGGTATTAACTGATCAACACTTAAGTGCATATGTAGTAATAACATTCATCGGGTGTTGGGCAGATGTGAGGTGGGCATAGGGGATGCATATATACACACATAATGGATGCGTTGCACACCATGTGGGGGATGGACATGTTTGAAGCTCTGACTCGGATGGGACAAGGGCAATATACATAACCTAAACATTTGTACTCCCATAATATGCTAAAATAAAATAATAATAATAAATATATATATTTAAAAAGAAAAATAATGAATATATAAATAATCTGATAAAGGACGCCCTGAAACCAGTGGAACAAAAATGCACCAATTAAGTAAGGAAAGACAAATAGGTAAAAAAATTGATGAGGAATTATAAAAAATTAGGTGAGAATGTAAATAAAGCAGATATATTTCGTCCCAGAAAACTAAGCGTATTCTGCTATTGGATGCCTGTTACAATTTCCCTTACAAAATAGTTCATAATTAGGTGTGAAGTCAAAGACAGAAATTTCAAAGCAAATACTTGTTTTAAATTTTATAGTATATAGCTAAATGTTTACAAAAATAATAATGAGTAGTAGCTTCTATGTCCTGAGAAAATAAGCATTAAAAGTTGTTTGCAGAAAATAAAATTAAACATTTATTTTTAAATTAATCTTTGTAATTTTTAGCATTTCTAAATTTATTCTTAAAAACACACATAAGGACAGCAAGAGGACTTCCTAATAGGAAATATCCGTGGTGGCCATTAGGCATTTTAATACAACTCAAGAAAACCTTCAAAAGGAGATAGAATTTTAGAGGCATATTTGACCATTCCTCATCTAATGAGTCACATGGATTTTTGTGTGTGTGAAAAGTAAAGGGGCTCTAATAATGCTGCTCTCAAGACTGTCTTTTATTTTTCATGATACATTAAATTCTTTCTCAAAATAGCAAACTGGTAGCAGATAGAATTCAAAAATGGCTTGAATTTCATTAGGATATAATTATTCACTTATGTCAAGAGAGGACGTCGAAAGAATAAGCAAATGATTGTTATTTCAGTCATATGAGGCTTTGTTAATAATATCTGTTCTATGCCCCTATATGTGTGCTGTGTGAAAGATTTAATCTTCCTATTAGTGGTGAGGACTGCATGTCTTGCCTTTGAATCATTTGAAACAATTTTCCAAACTGTGGTGATATTTTTTGATGGACTATATATTTTAGAAGAAAAACCAAACCAAAAGAGAGAACAAATAAACATGAGCAGCTTCTTAAATGCATTGTTATTTATTTTTCAAATCATGCCCAAGGATATTTTCTCAACTAAAGTGTGTTTTAAATAAAATTTGAATGCTTCTTTAAGTGTGCTGCTGACCAAATTTTATGAAATAGAACAAAGAATATATATTGTTTTTAGTAGTAAACACAGGGGTTAAAGGAGAATTACCAAATGGATTCATAAAGAGGCTACTTTCACCACAGCTCAGTAAACATGATTGCTGCTGTCTGGGCCAAAGATTCATTTTGTTTTGACTCTGGCTTTCTTTGCCAGTGGGGAAAACTAAGTAATGCTGCTGTCTTTTCAGTCATCCTTATCATAAACGATCACTATGTGGCATGTGTTAATTATTCCAGCCGTCTCTTTTTCTCTCTATTAGATTAATAGTTGCCAATTATGTATCCTCTTGCCTGCACTGCTATTGTGTACACATTTTCTAATTCTCTTCATTACACCAGTGAGTATCTATAATTATGGTTATAAGTTATCCATCTATCTTTTCAAGGACAGTGAGCAATGTAATACTGAAATGCCTAGAGTCTGTGTGTGTGACAGAGAGGGAGAGAGAAGGAGAGAGACAGAGAGGACAGAAACTTATGGATAAATATAAGCTTAGGGAATTTGAACATCTCAGATGAAGTTTGCACATATATGCATATATTGCTTTTATTTATGAAAAAATAGAATAAACAATAAGCAAAATAAATCAATAAAAGCTGAGTCTTAGTATAAGCACTTGTCTGACCACTGAGGGAGCACATTACCCTGCTACGCATAGACCTTCCCCAATCTGCTGCTGGAAACTCTTGAACTTTTGAAGAATTAATAGTTTATAATTAGAAACAAGGCTAAAACCACAAAGATATATAATAGCATATCAACCACAATTCACAATAGATTGCAGGATTTTATAGTATTCAATGGGAGTTAGGTGGGGAAAATAGAGAGTAAGGACTTGGACAATACAAGGCAACAGAGCCAGTTACCTTGAAGAGGAACGGTGGTAGAAAACAGAGGTGATGATTTCTCAAGGTAGCTACTTTCAAGCCCCTCAAAATGATTTAATCGTTAAGGTTTTCCAAGAGTTATATGAAGAATAGAAGGTTGAATGAATTTAAAGATGCAGGAGAAGATATTTTTTAATGTTTATATTTCTTCCGTAAAACATTGAAAAACATTTTTGAAAGTAAGTGAACAAAACTCATACAGTATTCTCAGGTAAAAAACTTGAGTATTTAAAGAAATGAAGCTGCTGATATTTGCTTAATCTTCTCTTCCTCTCATATAAACCAGAAGGGCCCAGTGAGCCATCAGACCCATGGATTCTGTGGTAGATTGTCATATTCTGCTAGTCGGAGTTCTAACCTGTATTTTCCTGAGAAAGGAAGAGATGAATGATCCTCATTCCTAATCTTTTCCACCTGTGAACTCTTTGTTTTCATGTAAATCCTCATTTCTACAAAGTTATACATGCTCTCATTAGCCAGAGAACTGCCTCATTCATTTCTGCATTCTTAACCTTCTGTATATCTATTATCTCTTAGCATGCTGTAAATGCTTGTTTTTGTACATCTGATTCTGTTGTTAGACAATGAACTGTTAGAGATTAGAATTCTACTGAAATGATTGATAGCATTATTTTATACCATGAGTCCTGCATCACAGTTATTATTCAAGGTGTTTTCTAAATATAGTCATGTGCCCCATAACAAGATTCCAGTCAACAATGGAGAGCATATATAATGGTGGTCCCACGTGTTTATAATGGATCTGAAAAATTCCTATTGCCTGGTGATGTCGTAGCCATTGTAACATCATACTACGATGCATTACTCACTTGTCTGTGGTGCTGCTGGTGTAAACAAACCTGTGCTGCCAGTCTTAGCACATACAATTTTTTTCTGGTACATAATATTTAATAATGATAACAAATGACTATGTTACTAGTTCATATATTTACTCTACTAGACTTTTATATTAATTTAGAGTCTAATTCTACTCATTAAAAAAAAAGCTGACTGTAAAACAGCCTTAGGCAGATCCTTCAGAAAGCACACCAGAAGAAGGCATTGTTATCATAGAAGATGACAACTCCATGGTTGTTATTGCCCCTGAAGACCTTCTACTGGGACAAGATGTAGAGGTGAAAGAGAGTGATATTGATGATCTTGACTTATGTAGGCCTAGGCTAATGTGTGTGTGTTCATTTTAGTTTTAAATAAAAAAACTAAAAATAAAAAAGAATTAAAAAGCTCATATACTAATGGCAAATAAAAAGTATTTTGTATAGCTGTACAATGTATTTGTGTTTTAAACTATTATTACAAAAGTTCAAAAAGTTTAAAAAATTAAAATGTTTATTTAATATTCAGTTAATATTTATTGAGTGAATATATACCACACTGAAAAGAATACAAGAACATTAATACTATTGGCTAGAATTACAGTCTTAAATTGAGGAAATAAGGTATAATACACACACAAAAAAAAATCTAACAAATTCTATATTTGGATCTTAGAAGATTTTAGGTCCTCTCTGTGAAATCAAACTTTAAGTTTACTGTTCTCAATAGAGTTAGAAGACAACATAATGAACTATCATGAGGTATATTCACTGGCTGCTCTGGAAGCCAATCATATTTGAAAGAGAAAGATGATTCAGTTATATCCTTCTAATGAAACTTACTACTGTAACCAAAAATGATCACTTGAGTTGAGGATTACTTGAAAGCTATTTGAGAGTAAGTCAATTGCTTTCCTTTCCATCGATTTAGGAGTAGGCCCTCTATTTGGATCAATAATGTATCTTCCCAGAGGAAAAGAAAACTGGTAGCAATATGACAAATGTAAAAATTTTTGGAATCAAGTTAACACTAATTGATCATGAATGAATGAATTAATAAAGATAATAAAATAACAAAGATGGTTATTAAATGTGTGTGTTTCCTGATTGGCTGGTATAATTTAAAAAAAAAACAGGAACAGGACTTGGGAAATCAAAATTTGAATCTTAACAATGGCATTTATTCTTAATCAATTTAAGTAAAACCACTTAAATTCTCTCTGCCTCTTGTTTTCTTATCAGTAAAAATGAAGTGATAATACTTTTTAATACTCATTTTTTCCAAGGTTTGCTGTGGGAGTGAAAATATGTAATGAATATGAAAAACTTTGTGTTGAGCATTTTAAAATGATTACTGATAACAGATGATGCATATTTTTACTCAGCTTCATTAGTCATTCATATATTAAATACTAATAACTTAGGGAATAAACTTATATCTTAAAAATCAACCTTAATTTATATATTTAATATAATCTCACTTTTCAACTATATACAAAACATTGAATACAAATAAGTGATTTTATATTGCACGCTATTTTAAAAATAAAATTTGAGTCATATTGCTGAAGGCATCACAAGTCATTGTTAAAATGGGCCTTTTCCTCATTTAACTTAATGGGAAAGATTACAACTTTTTACTTTCCAGGTGTGATTTGATGCCTTCAGACATCTTCTCTCTGTTCACATTCCAATTACATTAAATTAAATTGTTCCTATGGATGCAATTAACTCATTTGGTTTATAGCAAGAAACTCATTATTATATCAGCAGGCTAAGAATCCAGGTGCTTTTTCCTTTTGCTTCATTTCTTTCCACTTTCCAAATGTTAATCCCAGTAAGCATAAAGGAAAAAGTTTATTCTGCACAGCTATCAATTGCACCTTGCAGAGCTTGAAGCAGAGCATGAAGAATGAAATGGTTAAAGGGTTGGAATCTACCCTTCTCCGCAAGTAGAAGAAAGGATGAAAATAATACAAAATGAGTAAGCGAAGGGAATAAAAGGATTAGCTGAGGCAACCTCATCAAGTTATGGACCTGTGGAAATACTTAAATGGAGGATTTAAGTGCTGTGCTCCAGGTTACACAACAAATCAGTAATGAACGGGAGGAGACTTCAGGAGCTCTCAACATTTGTCCCTAATATTGAATGAGATAGTGTTTCTTTTTCAGTGTTATACTAGGTGGCCACTATTCACACTATTGTGCAAAGCAAAACTAGAATTATTATTATTTTTTTTAAACTTAATTGAAACTGGATTTATTCATGCAATAAATGGGTCTAGAAATCAAGTTTATGGTTCAGCTTTAATTTGTAGAGTAATTTATAAAATAACTTTTAAAATTTATTTATTTTAAAAACTTTTATTGAAATAATTATAGTTTTATAGAAGAGTTGCAAAAGTAGAATGGAATTATTTTTAGTAAAGAGTGAGCAAGAACTTCTCTTCTTGTTCTCGCCCCCATGGAGCGCATATGAATTTACATACCACCTTGTTGTTTAGGGCAATTTGATGAATCCCACCAGATAGGCACAGAAAAGATTTAGTGGAGTGAAGCTGCTGTTGATAATGGTGAACTTTTGTTTGGCTAAAAGAATTAATTTCTCAGGGGCTCTTGAATTGAGTTTAGAAGACAGAATTCGACTTGCTCTATAGTTTAATCTATTTTTTTTCCCAACTATATATGAAAGCCAGTGTGGTGGACTAGCAATCAAGATATCTGGCTTTGAATCTCAGGAATATAAATAACATATATGTATATATATATTTATTTATTTATTTATTTTTTGCTTAAAGTTAATGAATCTCTCTTGTTTTCAGTACCCTCTGATGTCAAATTACAATACATAATATACCTAAGTTGCAGGAATTTTGATAGCGTTCCATCTGATGTAACAACCTGTTTAACAGTTTTAAGAGCTACTAATGTTCTAAAAAAGGGCTATTATTCCTGATCAAGATAGCTTCCTTTAGATTTTCATGCTTTTAAGTATTCTGCTGCTCCAAAAATATATCAATGGACGTATGTATTTTTTAAGCCAATTTTAGTTTTATAAAACGAAAAATACATCTTTGGAGATCACAAATAAAAAAAAATTACTAAAGTGGGTGAGCAGAGCTGATACCCTTCACTTGCTTAGCACAGGTCTGAAGGCCTGCGGAAGTGGCTGGTGCCCATATCCTGCAGAATAATGAGTAATAGAATTGCACCAAAAGAGTCAAGGAGCTGGAGGCTGAATTACTGCTGGAAACTGATGTAGGAATCTCCCAGATTCTATGAGGGAAAGAAACAAATATTCCTCAACTACTTTTGTGACTACAGTTTCTATAGAGCCAAAAGTCTTGGGAGGTGAAAAGACATGGACACAGCCTTGAGACCAGAAACTGCAGCCGATATGATATCTTACTAATTCTGTTTCCAATGATGCCTTCTCTTTTATTTTCAATATTATCTCTATTCTTTTTGTTCTTCCTGAAGGATGTTGTTCACTCTTTTAATTTTTAGTATCTCCTCAATATTGATAAGTTCAAAATTATATCTCTAAAATTGTTTTCTGAAATTTATGCAAGTTTCCAAGCACCTAGTAGATTATCTGTATATGGAAGCACCCTAGGTATTTCTAACTCAGTGTTTGCAAAGTTCTACTGGAAACAAAAAATGCGAGAATTCCAACTCTTGAGTTAAAAAATACCCTACATGATTATGATGTCGATTGTCAACAAGCACCCATTCAAGACTCATCAAATTACTCTGGAGTGTTGTTTTATACAAACTGACAGACTTAAAGCTCAAATTTAAGCTAGGTTTTATTTTTTAATTTTTATATTTTTGCTATAGTAGGATTATTTTATAATTAGCAATACATGTGGTTGAGTGTCTTTGTAGACTGATACAAACAATATGTATGTGACACTCTTAGGTCAAACATGAGGAGACAGTTTTAGGACAAACAACTTATATAGATGGCTTACTAGAGTTTCTAGTCTGTAATTGGAAATCCTGTTATCCATTAAAAAGAGTTGATTACCAAGAATATTTTTTCTGCTCATCTCTCCATGGTATGTTCCCCGTTGATTTCTGCTTGACTTTGATTGACATCCATCATGTAACATACTTCTAGACATGAAGATTTTGCTGCCATTGAGAAAGCCCTTAGTTAAGGTATCTCATCCTCAACCTATTAGATCTAGTTCCATGACAATACTTTCACCGAAGTTATTTTCCTCATAATTCTTTTATTCTCTACTATATTTTTAACTAGTTTTTCTTTCTCATTGCCAACCTTATGCATTTTTTGCTTCCTTCCTCTTTGGGTACATACCAAGTTTATTTTTATTTGTATTATCAAAAGTCCAGCTTTTGGTGATTTTTAAATATTCTCAAATAATCTTACTATGTTTTGTCCCAAACTCTCTTCAGTCTCTCCAGAAATTCATTAGAAGCTTTTCCCAATATTTCACTAGTTCCTTCTCTTTCTGGCCAATGGTCCTTGTTAGCACATTTTGTTGGAGTAGTAACAAGTCTACCAGGTACAGCAGTCATTTTTTTGTTGGTTTTCAATGCATCATATTAAAACCTTCAGTGTCCTGTTGGGGCATGAGGAAGAAGTAACCTCAAGACTTCTATACACCCTTTGTTCTTTCCCCCTGCTTTTTGAGGGCAAGGCAGACCCAACAAGTAGACATAAACTGGCACTGGCCTTCTTTCCAGAGAAAAGGAATCTCTCATATTAAAGTTTCCAATCTTGCCTTAGGCCCCTCCAATACTGGTCATTGGGCTCTTGCCCAGCTCAGAGGATGAAGAGTCTTCCACTAACTTTCAAGGTCAAGTTTCCAAAGAGCCTGAGTTCTTACTTATAGCTTCCTTTCTGTCTGCCTGAAGCCATAGCAGCTGCTGATCTTGGAAAGGTTAGTGGGTAGGATTTCAAAAGATATGACAAGTGGGAGAAGAAAGGTTCAAGCTTCCATGTCACAGCATCCTTTCTAGATCCTTAGAGAAAAAAACCTTTTCACAGTCTAAGGAAATTTGTCTAAGGGCCAAGGGACTCCAGCAAAAAAAAAAAAAAAAAAAAAAAAAAAAAAAAAAAAAAAAAAAAAAAAAAAAAAAAAAAAAGAAGAAGAAGAAAGAAAAAAAAATCCTTACATCACATCCAATAAAATTCCACTTCCTGTATAACTCACTGATTTAAAGTCAAGGCTCACGGTGGAAACCTCAGGGTCACCCTTGACATATTTCTCTTTTTACTGATTCCTATTTTGCAAACTTATAACCAAATGGTTATTAAGTCCAAGTAAGGATATATCAATTGCTTTCTCATGAATCTTCACTGTTCTCATGTTCAAGGATCCAATAAAATTTTCACCTTTGGGTTAAATTGTTACAATAATTTAGCTTGATATTTTTACCTCTAGTACCTTCTTATTTAGAGTCAACTTCAAAGTCAGCACCAGACATATGCTGTTAAAACTCTTTACTAAGAAAAAAATTTAGTGACTACTAATTACATACAAAATAAAATACAAAACCCTTATAATAGCACTTAATACCTGTCCGTAAAGTGAATCCTTTCTTAGATACTTCGCAACTTTACCTACAGACAATTCTCCAGCCACCTCAAATTAGTTGCTTGTCTCCAAAGTAGTCCCTGTGCTTTTCCTACTCCCTCTGCTTTGAGAAGTACACAGCATTCTAATGAAGATACCATGTTTCAATTTCCAACCCCTTCATTATGAGGTTAAATGGATTGACTCTATAAATAATGAGGAATTTGTTATGGGATAGAAATGATTGATTTTTAATTGACTTAATGATGCCTAGTGAACTCACTAGCTTTCACAAAGTTTTTAAAGTAGTTACAGTAAATGTATACAAGATAGAAATGATTATTTCAGGTTTTAAGAGAAAAGCAGGCCATTGATACATGCTAAAACAAATACATCAGTAATTATGCCATAACACACAATACACTTACAAAATATTTAGCTCTCGATTTCTCAGCTATAAAAGAAATTGAAAAACATAATGAAAGTACTGTCACTGATGGGGTTTAAAATTCAAACATATTTCAAGGTAAAGATAACACTTACTAATATTTAAAAATAAAGGGATTATTTTGTACCATGTTCAGAGAAGATATCTGTGATGTCTCCACACCATTGTTGATAATATTCCTATCAGAGATTCGATCACTAACCACTGTTTCTTGTTACATCCTTCCCCAGAAGTTTATAGTCCTGTACCTAAAAGCACTTCATTACCGAACTTATAAGCCTGAATAGTAAAGTTATCATGTGCTTATTTCAGACAGTTTCACTTGTCCTAAGAATAAAATTATTTCATATGTAGAGCAAAGGTTCTTACTTTGATTCCTTGAATATCAATAATGCTAGCTATTATGAGTTGAATTGTGTAACCGAAATGTTAGGTTGAAGTCCTCAACTCTTGTATGTGTGAATGTGACTTTATTTGGAACTTTTTGCAGATGTAATCAGATTAAGTGAGGTTATTAAGGTAGCTTCTTAACCACTTCGGTACGAGCGTCAACTATAGTCGATAGCCACAGATGAATGCACAGTTTTATTATTACCGTTAAAGTCGCCGCTTGGCTGTGCGTTCATCTATGGAACTCAGTGGCAAGCAACCAGGAGGGAGGTGGGGAGGGAAAGGGAATAAACCAACCTAATGGATAAGATAAACAATATTTGGGTAACAGGCACACCTATAGTCAGAACTCAAGCTTTACAAAAATGATCCATGTAACCTAAAACATTTGTACCCCTTAATATTTTGAAATAAATAAATTTAAAAAATAGACCTGTCATGTAAGCCAATAATCCTTTTTTTTCACATATATATGCAAAGGAAATTAAATCAGCACTTTGTAGAAATATCTGCATTCCCATGTTCATTTCAGCATTATTCACAACAGCGAAGATATTAAAACAACCTAAGTGTCCATGTACAGATGAGTAGATAAATGAAATTGTGGTTTATACATATGGGGTATGAGTGTGTGTGTGTGTGTGTCTGTGCTTGTATTTGTATGGAATTATTATTATTTTGCATTTAAAAAAAAGAGATCTTGTCATTTGTGACAACGTGGATGAACCTGGAGGACATTATGCTAAATGACATTAACCAGACACAAAGAGAAAAATATTGCATGATATGACTTACATGTAGAATCTGAAAAAAGTCAAATGCATGGAAACAGAGTAAAAACTGGTTAACAGGGGCTACCTTGCAGGTGGGGAGAACAGGAGAGTACAATGTTGCCCTTAGGATGAATAAGTCTAGAGATATATTGTATAGCACCAGGACTATAGTTCGTGATATTGTATTGTATGCTGCAAATTTGCCAAGAGAGAAGGTTTAGGCATACTTACCATACATATAAAAAAGTTAATAATATATGAGGTGATGAATATGTTATTTTGCTTGACTGTAGTAATTATTTCACTGCATATATGTATATCAAAACATCATGTTGTACACCTTAAATATAGATAACAGTATATATGTACATACATACATACACAAATAAAGGCTACAATGAACATTCTTCCTGAGTAGAAACTTACTAAATTTTTCTTACTGCCACTGTAAAGATGAGCACAAACTTTTGAGCTTGACTGCTTTTTTTCCTTCCACAAGGTTTAGCACATACTGTAATTAAAACAAAAGAAAACAAACAAAAAAACCTGCCAGTCAATTGGTAATAATTATTTTATTTATTATTTTTTTACATCTCTGTTCGACAATGACTAAAATATATGACAAAGTTTAATATGAAGATGGCATTGGGATAAAATATAGATGACTGTGTTTCTTTTTATTTTTATGACACATTTGTCTTTAAGCACATCTCTGAATAAAAATTTTGAGCCATTTGATATCGGGCTTTCCCTTAAGCATCATTGCTCTAATTCTTTTATGGAGCTCACTGATGTACTTAATGTTCTTTGTTCCTGCAGTGCACATCACAAGTGGTTCATGTCTCTTTTGTTTATTCTAATTAAAAAAGAAATGTGCAGGAAAATCATGACCCACACCATGGGGTCACAAAGAGCTGGCATCCTTTCTACAACTGGGAAATTCCTGACACTACAGTGCTTGTTTATATTCTCTAGTTTTCTAGTTCACTTTGTTTCCCAGGTCTATAATTAATTTTGTAAATATTTTTTAAAAGACATCATCTATTATCACAAATAGTATTCACTTAATTCTACATCAAATCAAGGATGTATAGAGAAAATTTTAAAGTTTATCTTTAATGAATTATTTGCAATAAATATCTTTTGGCTTACTGTTTACTTCTAGGAAAACTGTCATATATAAATAGGGGTGAAAAGTCATGCTTCTTGATGAATGTTCTACCCATTTAGGGCTACAAGAAAGAAAAATCATAAAGCCTCATTTATTTTTTTCTGCCCTAGAATAGACTTATTTGTGTTAACATAGATTTTGAAATAGTGGGCTGATGACTGCCAAATAAACGATCTTGCAAGAATTTGATTATAGACTATTTTTTCCCATGAAGATATTTTTGTAACATTGACAATATATTTTGTCTATTAACTGAAGAAATTAAAATAATTATCTGCAATGTACACAAGCTAGGCTCCATTGTCTAAGGCTAATATTTACCTATTGACACAGGGATTCATATTTATTTCTGTTAATATTTCAGCCTACTCATTGTGTACAAGTGCACAAAATAGTGCTGAAAAACCTTAATGTGTTTGCTGAAATATTCATTTTTAAATGCATACTGTAAACCGAAAGAATATGGACAGAGCCTAAAGGGTTAT
>VSMD01033558.1:0-88154 GCA_008750895.1 Mirza zaza
ACTTTATTGCCCAGGCTAGAGTGAGTGCCGTGGCGTCAGCCTAGCTCACAGCAACCTCAAACTCCCGGGCTCAAGCAATCCTGCTGCCTCAGCCTCCCAAGTAGCTGGGACTACAGGAATGTGCCACCATGCCCGGCTAATTTTTTCTATATATATTTTAGTTGGCCAATTAATTTCTTTCTGTTTTTATAGTAGAGATGGGGTCTCGCTCTTGCTCAGGCTGGTCTCGAACTCCTGAGCTCAAACGATCCGCCCACCTCGGCCTCCCAGAGAGCTAGGATTACAGGCGTGAGCCACCGCGCCCGGCCTAATATCACTTTTTGAATGTACTTTTCTCACTGATTTGAATGCTACTTTTCCCACTGAATGCTGTAATGTTTTAATGGTATGAATTCAGATTTACCTAGTTTGTTTTATATATAATCTGTTACCTGAATGTGGTGTTCAGTAGCCAGGAGGTCTGTGGTTGCATTTAGACCTTGCCCATAGTGTAAGGTAGGAAGGTAGTAGTATCTTTTTACAGAAGCTTAACCAAGTTCACCTGCTAGTTGGTGGGAGAGTTGGAATTCAAACCCACGTGTCTGGATTCTAATTCCATTGCCATTTTGTAGTATGAACATCTGCTACTGATATTATAATTTGGTATGTGATGAGGCTACTGGGCACCCCCTTTCCCCTATGCATGCTTAACTCTTAGTCATCTGATAATACGTAATTGGCTGTGCTCCCTAACTTTAGGAGCCTTTCCTTTTAGTCCAGATAGATTATATAATAGATCTAAGATAGGAGAGTAAAGTTGAACAGGGAATTGGTTTATGTAGGATTTTTTTTTTAGACAGAGTCTCACTCTATTGCCTAGGCTAGAGTGAGTGCGGTGCCATCAGCCTAGCTCACAGCAACCTCAGACTCCTGGGCTCAAGCAATCCTCCTGCCTCAGCCTCCCGAGTAGCTGGGACTACAGGCATGCACCACCCTGCCCGGCTGATTTTTTTCTACATATTTTTAGTTGGCCAATTAATTTCTTTCTATTTTTAGTAGAGACGGGTCTCACTCTTGCTCAGGCTGGTTTGGAACTTCTGACCTTGAGCAGTCCTCCTGCCTCGGCCTCCCAGAGTGCTAGGATTACAGGCATGAGCCACCTCGCCCAGCCTATGTGGGATTTTTTTGACCCTGAATTTCAGTATATGATTTTCGAAGAAAGGTTTGTGGAAGGAACACAGGCTGGTGGTTATGAAACACATTCCGTTCACCATCCATAATTTGGTGCTATCTTTACTTCACTTTTTTCAGTGTAAATGATATCTGTGATATGCCAGGGAGCTTAGAAAATGATGCTAACACCATATAATAAGTAAAAGGTATTACTATTAAGAATGACTCGAAGACCAGACATAGTGGCTCATGTCTGTAATCCTAGCACTCTGGGTGGCCAAGGCGGGAGGATCACTTGAGCTCAGGAGTTCCAGACCAACCTGAGCAAGAGGGAGACACTGTCTCTACCAAAAATAGAGAAAAGTAGCTGGGCCTGGTGGTGCATGTCTGTAGTCCCAGCTGCTTGGGAGGCTGAGGCAGGAGAATCTCTTGAGCTCAGGAGTTTGAGGTTGCAGTGTGCTCTGTCAGGGTGACAGTCCGAGACAATGTGTAAAAAAAAAAATAAAAATGACAAGATTCTAGATCATTCTTTCTATTATGCTGGAGTACTTTTTGTTTTATGGAAAACTGTTCTATAAATGTCATTTAAAAGTCTTTGCTATCAAATTTTGTTATTTTTCTAAGACAGCAGCTGTGCATGTGGCTTAAAAACTGATGAGTATCTACAATGATGAGCTTTTATGGAGCAATGAAAGGCTGCTTACAAATTGTAGCCACAGTTGCAGTGAATTCTGTGTTTGTTATTTGTACATCCCTAAGGGTGAATTTTTTTGTGGGGGGTGGGGGATGATTTAGGATGGTACAAACTGAGAGTGTTTGTTTTCTGGAAATCTTTCCTTCTTGAGACTTTGAAGGAATTTGGAATATCTTGGCTTGACTATTGTAATAATTCTTTCTCTAAACATATTTAGATTTGTGTGAAGGTAAATTGTAATTTTAGGATGTTTTATGGATATGGTTTCTGTCATATTTTTGCTCATAGTAACTAGTGTGTGTATTAGCACTTACAGATGATGCTTTACCTATGTCTACTGTCTAAAGCTATAAATCTTGGGTTACTTGGAGTAAATATTTCCTATTGGTATCATAAGCTCATACATATGAATAGTTTTAAGCATAGTGCATATACCCACTTTATTTCAAAAGAATATGATTTTAATATGTTATTGAGATAAATGATTATAATTATTAAAAGTAGTTTTCCTCTGATATAGTAAAGAGATCACATGGAGCTGACCTATAAAAAATAAGGGAGCTGTGGTATTTTCTAGTTATCAAAATAGTTATATCAAAATAACTAGAAGATAATTTTCTGAAAAGAACTTTAGAAAATGTTTATTTTTTTTAAAAAAAGAGTAGAATAGTTGAAATAAATGAGAATCCCTGACCTCCAAACCTCCCAAAATACCCACTGTATATGTGGGATTATGGTCAGTATTTCTAGTGTTAAAGTATATGTTTGCAAATCTGTGAACTATTTATATGTTTAAATCATCTTAATAGATTCCCTTTTTTTTTTTTTTTTTTTTTGAGACAGAATTTTGCTCTGTTGCCTGGGCTAGAGTGCCATGGCATCATCTTAGCTCACAGCAACCTCAAACTCCTGGGCTTAAGTGATCTCTGCCTCAGCCTCCCAGGTAGCTGGGACTATAGGTGTGTGCCACCATGCCTGGCTGGTTTTTGTTTTCTTTTCTATTTTTAGTTGCCCAGCTAATTTCTTTCTATTTTTACTAGAGACAAGGTCGTGCTCTTGCTCAGGCTGGTCTCAAACTCCTGACCTTAAGCGATCCTACCGCCTCGGCCTCCCTGAGTGCTAGGACTACAGGCGTGAGCCACGATGCCTAGCCAGATTGACTTTATTTTTAAAGGCAATGCTTAATATGCCTCCTAATCAAAAAAGTTTGACTAGGCCGGGCGCGGTGGCTCACGCCTGTAATCCTAGCACTCTGGGAGGCTGAGGCGGGTGGATTGCTCAAGGTTGGGAGTTCAAAACCAGCCTGAGCGAGACCCCGTCTCTACTAAAAATAGAAAGAAATTAATTGGCCAACTAAAAATATATACAGAAAAAATTAGCCGAGCATGGTGGCGCATGCCTGTAGTCCCAGCTACTCGGGAGGCTGAGGCAGTAGGATTGCTTGAGCCCAGGAGATTGAGGTTGCTGTGAGCTAGGCTGACGCCACGGCACTCACTCTAGTCTGGGCAACAAAGTGAGACTCTGTCTCAAAAAAAAAAAAAACATTAAAAAAAAAAAAGTTTGACTGCTGAAGATGTTAAAAAATATAGGTTGAATGTGCTGTTTAAAATTAGCTGCTGCTTTATTTTTTTAAACTTTTAAAATTTGTTAAATTTAGTTTCGTTCTTCTGAGTGGTTAAAAGAGTTTAAACTTTGACAGTAACATCTGTTCTTTTGTGTGGGACATGTTTTCAGGAGGATTTTTATGCATGTTAAAAATAACAATTTTTGTGAATTATAGTTATTCACAGTCACTTTTAGATATAAAAGCATTCCCAGTGAGTTACTTCTGATTCATAACCAAATTTTAGCAGAGCAGATGTAGACTACCAGTGGAATAATTAGCCAAAAAATATTAGGGGGTTAGAGATCCCTTTGTGTAACATTTAACTTTAATTTCTTGGCCAGTATATATGAATAATTAAAGTTTTGAGGCAGTTAACATTTCATTTCTTCTCTTGGGATTTCCCATTTGTCATAGATAGCTATAATCACTAGGGAAGTAGAAATATTATTTCCAGCAAACAGATGGCTTTCGTAGCACTGGTCCCTTACAGCCCTTACTGAGGTTTATGTTTATGTTGGATGATTTCCTAATCACACCAACTCATTATACTTTTGAAAGATCACACCTGGTAACAGAATATGATGTAGACATTAAAATGACTTAGTGAATTTGAGAGCTTTCTAAAGTTGGAAGTTTGTATAGTTCCCACACACCTGGGGAGGGGTAGTCTGTCCCAAGCAGAATAATCACTTAGTAGTCAATACTTTCCTTATTACCAGTCCCAGGATGTCCTTTCTGCCTCAGCTGTCCTCTCCAGGATTCCTTAGCTAATTCTTCCACTCTTTTCTTTTTTTTTTTGAGACAGAGTCTCCATCTGTCGCCCTGGGTAGAGTACAGTGGCATCATCATAGCTCACTGCAACCTCAAACTCCTGGGCTCAAGCAATCATCCTGCCTTAGCTTCCTGAGTAGCTGGGACTACAGGCATGTGCCATCACTGCCAGCTAATATTTTCTATTTTTGATAGAAACGGGGTCTCACTTTTGCTCAGGTTGGTCTGGAACTCCTGAGCTCAAGTGATCTTTCCGCCTTGGCTTCCCTGAGTGCTAGGATTATAGGCGTGAGCCACCGAGACCGGCCCATCTATCTCATTTTATCGGGAAAAATATTTTGTGTTGTTTTTCTCCTGGAGGGGTGATGTTTATGCTTTGATTCTTTCATATTTTTGTTCAGTCCCTCTGTTGATTAACCGAGGTGATAGATTTGGTTAATTCCTTTGAAGCCAAAGAAATTTGCCTATCTTTGGGATCTTTAACCATATACTACAAGAGCTATGTGCATCAGTTTCTTTTATTTCTTTTTTTTTTTATTAAGTCAGTATCTCTAGACTTTTGATTGTTCACCCTTATCAGTAAGTAGAAAATTAACATGTACCGCAATATATGTTATGTATTAATTATAGTGAAATATTGTACTGTACTAATATACTGAAATACCTAAGTTTGAAATGCTAAAAAATAATATGATAAAGAGGAGGCAAACGAAGTATTAAAGATGCTTTTAGTAGATAATAGTAGAAACCCATTTTATCTTCACAAGTATTTTTTAGTTAGAGCAATGTGTTTGAATATCACCTTATTTTTTATTGTAAAATATACATAATATACTTCATTATTTTTTAAAATCTTGGTTAATACTGTATGATAGAGTTCATTTTATTTTGATACAAATAAGTGATTTTCATGGCTGAAAAGCTATTGTTTAAATGTCACATTTACCTTAAGTGTTTTTAATTTATAGAAATATCTGCTAGGTAGCATACTACAGGAAGCTACTTGTCTTCACAGGAAGAGTAATCACTTTGGGGACCTTTTGTATAAAGAAAATGAATAACTCGTCAAGTTTCGCAACTCTTTCAATAGCTTTGCCATGAGATAAATGGCAAACCTCTATGTGGTACAGGAGGTTTTCATGGTTATTACTTTCTATCTCATGAAGACATAATACTTGTTTTATAAAACTAATCATATCTGTGACATCTGGTAGTACTTTGTGCCGTTCTGTCTTCAGTGTCTTAGCCTGCTCATGAAAGATGGAATGAATGAAAGTCTTGGGCAATGGAATTTTGGTATGCTGTCTACAGAAATCTTGTTTTATTTCGGTTAACTCAGCCACTCGTAGGAAATAATGCTCTCACTGTTTTTCTATAAAATGCTTTTATTAAAGAAGTCAAAGAAGTTCTGTGAAGACAGAGACCTTGTTTATTGTTCAGTGCTCTATCCTTCACACCTAGAAGAGTGCCTGTCACATAAAACATACTAAATAAATATTTAACTGTGGAATGAATTTGCAGTTGAGAATGTTTTCCTTTAGCTTTTTTTAAAGAAGTTTTTACATTTCATTAGGAAGCCAGCAAAGATGATAAACTAAGGTATGTTAGAAAAACTATCTGCACTAACTTTTATGGCACATTTTCCATACTAGATGATTTTTATAATACTAGTTTCCCCCCTTTACCCCGTGATCTTCAGCAGTATTTTCCATGCATATTTATACAGTAACTTGCTGACAGAGAAATACATTGTGGTTTATATCCATATTATTTCCCAAGTTATATTTCAGCTATTTCTGCCATAATGGGAAGAACAAGACTTTCCTCATGCTATGTGGCTTCTTATTTTACACTGTTACATATGAAACCTTAAAAGAGGCATGTAAACATATAGTTTAATTCAGTGAAATTTTGCAAGTTATTGAATTGAAAAATCATGACTTTAAACCTTGATTGGGAGAAAACACCCACAATTTGCAGATATGATACATGTTTTAGATATTTAATTTTTTAAATATCCTGCTAATTATGATTGCTTTGTACTATCACTTGCTAATTTCACAGCATAATTTTTATGTACATTGAGGCTATTGTTGATAACAGATGTAAATCTACATCTTTAAATAGTCATTTTGGCCCTTCTTCCCCTTCCCCTCTCTTTCTTTTCTTCTTTCTTGAGATAGGGTCTTGCTCTGTTGTCTGGGTTAGAGTGCAGTGCCGCCATCATAGCTCACTGCAACCTCAGACTCCTGGGCTCAGGCGATTCTCCCACCTCAGCCATAGCTGGCTAATGTTTAAAAAATTTTTGTAGAGATTTGGCAGGGGGCAGGGAAGGGGGGGGGGTCTTGCTATGTTTCCCAGGCTGCTCTTGAACTCCTGCCCTCAAGGGATCCTCTCACCTCAGCCTCCCAAAGTGCTAGTCAGATCATAGGTATAAGCCATTATGCCCGGTCCATCTTAGTTATTTCTGTGTTCTTTTTGATTGTCTTGTAATTTAGTGTGCTTGAATTATTTGCTATTATCTCTAATACTTCTTTTATTGCAGAAATCATACTAAGATCGTCACCTGTTTTCTGAGGGCTCAGGTTATTAAAGTAGGTAATTTCTATAAGTCTAACCAGGCACATATATGTGCTATGCTGAAAAGAGTCAGTTAGAAAGAGCACCATTATCAAGCTTTCACATTCTGGAACACCTCTCATTTCAGTTTGTAATCATCTGACATAGACTGATTGAACCCTAGTGATAGATTCAAGTATTTTTGAGGACCAGCTATGTTCCAGGCACTAGCATAGATAGTGAACAAAGCAGATCAAAAAATCCCCAGATGAAAAATCTATTGATTTTTTTTTTTTTTTTTTTTCTGGTTGAAATCACTTTCCACTGTGTTAGAGTGGAATTCCTGAAGTTACTAAATGAACAACTACTTAAAACAAAGCCATGTGGAGGTTACTTTCTAGTGGGAGAGACAGACAAAAAACACAGATAAGTAAAATAGCAATTGAGATAAGGACTTTAGAATAAAGGGGAAGTTGGGTATAGGAGAGGGAGAGGTATCAGGAAGAGGTTGCACCTCTAGATAAAGTACTTATGTGAAGTCTCACTGAGACCTAGTCAGCTGGTGACAGTTGAGCAAGGGACCTTAAGAAGGTCAGGATGGGAGGCATGTATGTATGTTGGGGAAGAATATTCCAGCAAGAAGATACAGCAGCTGTAAAGACCCTGAGGCAGAGTGTGCCTGGATTAGATCTGGTATGTCAAAGACAAGATTCAAAGATGACTCCATGGGTTTTGGCCTGAATAGGATTGCCATTATTTAATATGGGAAACAGGTTTTGATTATGAGATTATAATATGAGGGTGTATCCAAATGTATGATTTGCTTCTATGGCTTCTGAGTTTTGCCTGGTAACAGATTAAAAAGTCTGAGGCTAGCCCACTCTTGGTAAGCAACATGATTTTGAATAACTGTTTGACTTTAACTTGATGATACTTAAGGAAATTGAACTAATTTGTTTGCCCAAGTCAAACATAAGGAAGAGAACATTCATGGAGTAAATGGAATATTTTATGCATTAATTTTGGATTACCTAAATAAATTACTTGAAAATGTTTTGCTCGATTCTGTTAATATGTATAACTCCCCTCATCCTGGTTTTTTTTTTGAGACAGAGTCTTGCTCCGTTGCCCAGGCTAGAGTGCCGTGGCGTTAGCCTAGCTCACAGCAACCTCGAACTCCTAGGCTCAAGCGATCCTTCTGCCTCATCCTCCTGAGTAGCTGGGACTATAGGCATGCGCCACCATGCCCGACTAATTTTTTTAATATATGTTTTAATTGTCCAGCTAATTTCCTTGCATTTTTAGTAGAGGTCTCACTCTTGCTCAGGCTGGTTTTGAACTCCTGAGCTCAAATGATCCACCTGCCTCGGCCTCCCAGAGTGCCTCCCAAAGTGCTAGGATTACAGGCATGAGCCACCCTGCCCGGCCCCCTCATTGTGTTTTTTTTTTTTTTTTTGAGACAGAGTCTCACTTTATTGCCCAGGCTAGAGTGAGTGCCGTGGCGTCAGCCTAGCTCATAGCAACCTCAAACTCCTGGGCTCAAGCAATCCTGCTGCCTCAGCCTCCCGAGTAGCTGGGACTACAGGCATGCACCACCATGCCCGGCTAATTTCCATGCCTGGCTAATTTTTTCTATATATATTAGTTAGCCAATTAATTTCTTTCTATTTTTATAGTAGAAACGGGGTCTCGCTCTTGCTCAGGCTAGTTTCGAACTCCTGACCTTGATCAATCCTCCCGCCTTGGCCTCCCAGAGTGCTAGGATTACAGGTGTAAGCCACCGTGCCTGGCCTGTGTGCATGTTTTAAATTCAAGGTAGCATTAATCTCTATTCCTGCATCTGTGTCTTAATGGTAGCAGTTTTAGCATACATTCATTATCTTTCTCTGTAGAATTGGAGTTTACCTCACTGTCTTTGTCCATTTGGGCTACTATAACAAAACACCATGAACTGGGTAGCTTATAAACAACAGAAATTTATTTCTCATGGTTTCGAAGGTTGGAAGTCCAAGATCAGCATAGATTCATTGCCTGGTGACGGCCCTGCTCTCAGGGTGGTGCCTTAGCTGTGTGAGGGATTTCTCTCAGGCCTCTTTTATAAGGACACTAATTCCATTCATGAGAGCTACACTCTCATGACCTAATCACCTCCCAAAAGTTCCTCCTGATATTATCACTTTTGGGATTAGGATTTTACCGTACAAATTTTGGAGGGACACAATATTTAGACTATAGCACTCACATTGTTATAAAAACCCAAAACCAAACCAAACAAGAACTATCCATTGTATTCTAGTAGGACCATGGGTACTGAAGGTTCATAGGGATTGTTTTGTTTAATGCATACAGGCATCTGCCATAGTGCCATATATAAGTCCTGGCATTGCTTCTCAGAAACTGTTTTCATTAAAATCTAATCCAGTATGTAGTCTTCATCATTAATCCATTATTTTAATACAGAGGAAATTTTATTTAGTTAGTTTTTGCAGCACCTCCACCTGCACTGATAGCTTTGGTAAATAGACTAACTCAGTGGAAAGTGTAGCTCTGAAGCCACTAAATCAGCCACTACTTACAACAAAGAAAGGCACTTTTGTATATTTTCAGCTTTTTTCCTTAAAATATTTATCTCCTGCTAAGGGTTTTTTCTTTAGTTGTGAAAAGTTTGTTTTCAATTGCTTGAGAACATTAATATGCTAGGAAAAACTATCTATTAGGTAACATGACTTCATTATACACCAGCATCATTCTCCTATTACTAGTTGCCTATGAAGCAGTTCAAAACAAACATACATTACCTGAGAACAGACCTTTTGTTTTGATTTGATTTAGTAAATGAATGGTGTGGCAGGTGAATGTTAGTTTTGGAATTAGAAAGACAAGGCTTTGAATTCTGGTTCTGCCACTTAAATGTCACTTCCTGTCGTTACTTGACTTCTTTAAGTTTCAGTTTCTATATCTGTACAACAGAATTATTAATAATTATCATACCTATCCCATACGATGGTAGTAAATAAGATACACTTAAATACATTTAAAGTGTTAGACAATCTTTTTATACTACAAGTTTACTAATCAAGATGTTATTTACAGTTGTCAGTTATAATTCACAGTATTCTTTAGAGCATGATATAATATATACCACCACTAAGGAATGTTTTCAGCAAGTTTAATGTTTTCAAATTATTTTTATATTTTTGTCAGTTTTCCTTAAATACAAATTATTTACTAGAAAGGAGGATTTTTGTTTTACTATCAAATACAGATCACAAGGAAAATACACAAAATGTGATATGAAAAATTCATATTTTTAGGCAAAGATGACACAGGAAACTGATCAAATAATCATACAGAAGCTATAATTGTATTGGTTTTTTGTGATGTAAAGGGGATACAAATAGACTTTTTTCCTTATGGTACAATAAAGATGGATTGTTTAATTCTATTCTAATACCATTAAAAGTTTTTATACCTTTCTGCTTTTGCCCTTGACATGTAGTGGTTTTTGAGGCTTATATTGTCTTTCAGCTCTAATCTTTTATTTAACCAAATAAATTGAAATAGAACTTTATTTAAAACTTACAGGTCCTTCTTACTTGATTCGATATGGCCTATTGACATTTTAATTCCAAAGGTAAACACATCCTATATCTATGAACTTGTATACCATCCTGCACTGAACTATTTTCAACAAATTCTGTTCAGGAGACATTTCTTAAAAAACTATTATAGACAAGAACTTTAAACACCTTAAGTTATATAAAAGATAAGTGGAGACACTTTGGTCCTTGGTAGTTTGTGCCTTACTGAGGAATCCACGTGCTCTCATTTTTAACTGTAATCTAAAGAACATCATGGTGGCTTGTTTAGTGGAGGCAATTCACAAGGAACATTGAGGTATAGAAGAAGAGGGAATGAATAATTCAGACTGAGGGTTCTGGGGAAAGCTTCATAAAGGAGTTCTTCCTCTTCTTATTTTTAAACTTTTTAATTATGTTAGAGGAAGATGAATTCTGGAAATTTTGTCCAGGAATACCTGAGTACTGATTCTCCTCTGCCCCTCCTGCCAAGTCAGGATGTGCTTCTTGTTGGAGAGGAGTTTGTTCAAAAGCCATGAGTGCCCAATGTTTGTAAACATTTTTTTTTTAATTTTTAAAATAATGTTTAAACATAAAAATTTCAATTTCCTTTTAGTTTAGTTTGCATTTCTTTTCTGTAAACATTTTTGAAATGAAAGAAAACAACATTGGTAGAAAGGTAAGCCTGAGTAGAGGCCGGTAAGCATGTGACTTTTTTCTCACCTCTGCCAGAGCTGGACCTGCAGAGTGTGTCACTGGCAGCAGTGAGTACTCTTAGGAAGCTTGTGGCTAGAGTAAGTCTGTGCCAAGATAGGCTGTGCATGCGCTTCTGCTCTGTGTAGCCACTGCTATTCAGCTAAGTTTGGTACTATTGGCTAAATAGAGTAGGAACAAATAGATCAGGACTGAGAAGGTAAGAGAGGGTGTGTCTGCGTGGCCTCTTCCTGCCTATTTGTAGCCCATTTGAAATGTTGCTCAAATTCTACTCCCTTCCCGAGAGATATCCACTGTTAAAAATTCTTCCAGACCATTTTCCAAGTATGTAAATAAACATGAAAGTACATAAATATAGTTTGGGTTTTCTTTAGGGCAGATGAGCTTATATTGTATTTGTATATTATGTATTATATTTACTGTTAAAATTTACAATTCTTCTTGAGTCCTTATCAGTATACATTTGGTATTCCTCTCAATAATTTCGCATAATATTCCATATCAATAATATGTATGTAATAATATATTTAGCCAGTTCCCATGTGGTGTCCAACTAGATTTTTTTTTTTTTTTTAGAAACAACACTGTAGTGAATATCTTTGTGTACCACATATGTGTGAGTATTTTTGTAGAACATATACTTAGAAGTAGAATTGCTGGCTGCAGGATATGTACATTTTTACTTTTAATAAATGCTGCCAGATTTTTCTCCAAAAGCTTAGTTAACTTATACCCATATATAGTAGTTTCTGAGAGTTGAACAGATTTCAATAGAAGTTGAAAGGAAGGGGATTCTGCACAGATGGAGAAAGTGTACACACAAGCATGGAGGCAGGAGAGCCTGCGAGGTGTGGTGAGGAGAGAGGGAGGTGTAGGAAGCAGAAAGGGTCTTGTGGAAGGTGAGTCCAGAAAGGAAGGTTGGATGACATAACAGAGTATTTTTTAATGTGTTGCTTAGAACTTTTAAATTTGAATAGACAATGGGGGCCTTTCTAAAGGTTTTATACAGGAGCTTTATTTCAAGAGAGCAGCTGGTGATAATTGTGCTGGCTAGGCTTTGGAGAATAGGAAATTGGCTGTGGGGCTGTTACAACGATTGTATGCCATAAGGAAAAACTTAATGAGGGTAGTAGCATTAGAAAGGAAAGAAAGGCATCATACTCAAGTAGTGTTAGAGTTAAAATCAATTTGTAAGACTTGGCTTAAGATGGGAAGGAAAACAGTTGAATGTTTTGGCTGTCTGTGTGGATAGATGGTACCACGTAGGAACGTAACAAAAATGGGAGGAAAATAGGTTTGGGTTTGTAAAACTAGAGAAAAATTTAGAAAATGTATGTATTTCATCAGGTATATTTACTTTTTTATTGTGGTAAAATATACATAATATAAAATTTTGCCATTTTAACCATTTAAAACTATATACTTGAGTGGCATTATGTACATTCACATTGCTGTGCAACCATCCCGCCCATCTATCTCCAGAAGTTTTTTCAGCTGCCCAAACTGAGATTCCAAACCTATTAAATGGTAACTCTTCATTTCCTCCTTCCTCACGTACCTGGTAACAGCCATTCTTTCTGTGGAGTCATAAACTATTTGTCTTTTTTGACTGGCTTATTTCATGTCTTCAAGGTTTATCTATGTTGTAGCACATGTCATAATTTCCTTCTTAAAGTGGAATAATATTCCATTGTATGCGTTTACCACATTTTAAAATTTGTTAGTCTATAGGTAGACACTTGGGTTTCTTATGCTCAGGTGATTTTTGGTTTGTTTCTTTTTGGGGAAGGGGTTCTTAGATTTTTTTAGTGATGGGACAGTCAATTGCCTGGTTTTTGAAGATTGAATATAATAAAATTGAGTTTGATAAAACTCTACAAACCACTGTACTCTTATATAGATTCATTGTTAGAAAATAGTTCTTATTGCTACAAGGATGATTACAGAAGATCTTAAATTATACAATGCAAATATAATCACTATTGGAAAAATGACATAAACTGTGTATCCTGCTAGAGGTAAGTATCATAATGGTCAAGGGTGTAATATAAAGTTAACAGGATTTAGAAGACCTGAGGTTTTTAATATATAGTCATTGGATTATTGTGAAGATTAATATGTACAAAATACAGAGAAGGTATAATACATGTCCTAGTCTGGTTGGCTAAAGAACTGTTTTAAAAGAAATTGAATTGTTGGCTAAATGAAATAAAACAACCCCTGCATCTGATGAAAAAATTTAAGTGATGTAGGTATTGTAAAATAGGGGATGAGTGAGTTGTCCTCAAGTTGGTGTTACTTGTCAGTTGTGAAACTGTCTCCAAAATCCTGATAATTTTGTGGTAGCCAAAATTTCCAATTTAAGTTAAAATAAGAACAGTGAGATGAGAATAGTTATATCAGGGAGGTTCCTTTATCTTGTTGAAAAAATTACTACCTAGAAAACACATTCACTTTTCAAGTTCTCTGTAGTCAATTTCTATTTATTAGTGTTGTATATAATTGTAGGCACACAGTCTGAAATTGTGACTTGTATTAATTTTCACAGAATTCTACCTCAGCAAAATGTGTTACGTTTTGGAACTCATCAACATAAGATTTTCCTTGATGTTCCTTTCCTATTAAAACATACACACAAAATGCTACATATCAAACTTTTATAACAGTTGGCATTTGAAAATTGAAAAGCGTGAGGAGAATACAAAATATGTATAAAGAAAGGTAATGGAAGATTAAAACAATGGATCCAAAGAAGTCCTGGGAGACTCTTAAAGTAGTGCTTTCTATGATGGCTAAAGTTATAGGACAGCTGGTTAGCTTTATTAATTTCTTTCAGCCTCATCTTAAAAGATAAGCTAATAGAATGTACTTGGTAGTTTAAACGAGATGCTTAGTTTGTAGAAAACACTCCATTAATACTATCTATTAAATATATTATTTCTAATCTATAGGTTTGAGACAGGTATTTTTGTGGTGAGAGAACATCAGGTAATTATTGTTCATAGCTAAATCGCCTTTATTGTTTTACCCATACACTGTTAGAATATGGAATAATAATTTTAGTCTCTGTAATTAGGAATTTTCTTTCTTTCTTTCTTTCTTTTTTTTTTAAGACAGAGTCTCGCTTTGTTGCCCAGGCTAGAGTGAGTGCCGTGGCATCACCCTAGCTCACAGCAACCTCAAACTCCTGGGCTCAAGCAATCCTTCTGCCTCAGCCTCCCGAGTAGCTGGGACTACAGGCATGCACCACCATGCCTGGCTAATTTTTTCTATATATATTAGTTGGCCAATTAATTTCTTTCTATTTTTATAGTAGAGACGGGGTCTCGCTCTTGCTCAGGCTGGTTTCGAACTCCTGACCTCGAGCAATCCTCCCGCCTTGGCCTCCCAGAGTGCTAGGATTGCAGGTGTGGGCTACTGCGCCTGGCCTGTAATTAGGAATTTTCTTAAGTATTCTTAACCAAATTATCTATTTTTTTTTAGAGGGGGAGATAGTCTCTGTTGCCTGGGCTAGAGTGTAGTGGCATGATCATAGCTCATTGCAACCTTAAGCTCCTGTGCTCAAGCGATCCTCCTGCCTCAGCCTTCTGAGTAGCTGGGACTACAGGCAGGTGCCACCACGCCTAATTTTTTATTTTATTTTATTTATTTTATTTTATTTTATTTTATTTTATTTTATTTTTTTATTTTATTTTTTTTTTTTTTGAAGAGATGGAGGTCTTGCTCTTGCTCAGGCTCATAGGTGGTTTTTGTTTTTCTTCTTCTTCTTTTCTTTTCTTTTTTTTTAATACTGGGTGTTGCTATGTTTCCCAGGCTGGTCTTGAGCTCTTGGGCTCAAGCGATCTTCCTGCCTCAGCTTCCCAGGTAGCTGGGATTACAGGTGAGCAGCACCATGCCTGGCTACATAAGGTTTTTAATTCACATTAATTGTGCAACTAAAAGACATGTAGTTAGGTGTCAGAACTCCTGATGGGCATTACTATTTATAATCTATTTTGAGCACTAATGCTTTTACAGTGAGTTATACAGAAGAGTTATACTGTTATTGGTGAAGATATTTTAAAAACAACCATTTAAGTTTTTTACTGTAACAGTTTTTGTACCCTCAAATGTAGTAGTTCTACAAAATTATTTGTTTCCGCAATTTAAGACATGAGGTCGAGTTGTTTTCTTGTTTGATTTATCTAACTTGCTACCATACACTGGATAGGTTCAGTTTATCACTTCTGTAATTAGTTGAATTGAATGCAATATGAGGACATGGTTTCTGTTCAAATCTTGAAGTTACTAAAGAGCTTCCTGTCCTTGATTTGGGGGATTTTTGTCACTCTTTCAGTTAAATCATGTTTGAAGCATTGTAGAGAGTTGTCTATTTGCTTTTCTATATTTATTGTCACTGATAACCTGACTGAATGGCTTTACCTCCATCAGCTAATAAATGATTTCTCTTCTCATTTGATTGGTAGCATACCATGGAACCAGGGCCAAATTCGGAAAATGTGGCAGTGCACTCTCTTAAGGAAAATAATTTTCATGTTTATTTTTGTTTTGTCAACTAAAATTTATATTGATGACTACAATAATTTAAGTAAACCTTAAAAGATTGTCAAGTGCATAACTTCATGAAACTTCTTGAGAAACTGGGATTTCATTTGTAGGAATCAAATCAAATTTCTAATTTGAGTGATTAAATATTTTGATCCTTTTAGCAGTTTTAGTAAATGTTTGTTTAGTCTTTTGCTAAAACATAGCTAAAAAACCATTCATATAATTTTGAATTATAAAATTAGGTTTTATGTAAGAAACATTTACATGTGTAATTATAGATTATTGTACTATCAGCCAGGTTAAGAAATAAGCTTACATGTTAGATTTAATTTCTTCTGTTTGTTCCTGGAAAAAAGATTGGTATAAAAATACAAGTGTGGGTTTTCGATTTGGGCAGTGTGGGGCCCAGTATCTGTTCTGTGACTTTTTTTTTTTTTGAAACAGAGTCTCATTCTGTTGCCCGGGCTAGAGTGAGGGCTAGAGTGAGTGCCTAGGTGTCAGCCTAGCTCACAGCAACCTCAAACTCCTGGGCTCAAGCAATCCTTCTGCCTCAGCCTCCCAAGTAGCTAGGACTACAGGCATTCGCCACCATGCCCGGCTAATTTTTTCTGTATATTTTTAGTTGACCAATTAATTTGTTTCTATTTTTAGTACAGATGGGGTCTCACTCTTGCTCAGGCTGGTTTCAAACGCCTGACCTTGAGCAATCTGCCTGCCTCAGCTTCCCAGAGTGCTAGGATTATAGGCGTGAGCCACCGCGCTGGCCTGTTCTGTCACTTTTATAATTGATACTGAATAGTTTACTTACCATGTTTCCCTGAAAATAAGACAGGGTCTTATATTTATTTTTCCTCCAAAAGACACCCTAGGTCTTATTTTCAGGGGATGTGTTATTTTTTTTAAGTACAGTACAACAATCTACATTTATTCAAATATAGGTAAGTCGTCGTCTTCTGGAACATCATCATAACTCTCCAAACCCCGAATTCCATCCTGAATTTCTTGTGACTCTATTTCCTTTAGAACTATTGGCCCCAATCTCTCATGTTGAGCAGTAGAGCGCTCATGGAGCAGATGAGAAGGACTGCTTGTCTTCTTTACCGCTTGGTGACGAAATGCATGGGTTGTGCAGATAGGCTGTGTAGCCTCTCCCATCACTACTTCTTATTTTCAGGGTAGGGCTTATATTGTACAAATGCTTAGAAATCTTGCTAGGGCTTATTTTATGGGTAGGTCTTATTTTTGGGGAAACACAGTAAATCTCTTTGGGGAAACACAGTAAATCTCTGAGCCTCAGTGTCCTCACCTGTAAAAAAGGAGATCAGGATGAAGCAAAATGCCAACAAATGCTTATTTAGCAGAGTACTTGACATATTGCCAACATATGTTAGGGCCAGTACTGCCCCCCAGAGCAATATTCTGTAACAATATTATGGTTGAAGAAAACTTTGAAATTCCAGCTAAAAGATCTAGATTTAAGTCATATGCCTTTTGTGTTACTACCTGTGTTTTCATGAATCAGGTTCAGTTTTCTCCTCTGTAAAATGGGGTTCTGAAAATTAAATGAGATAATGAGTAAATGTTTCAGACCTAGGCTTTTATTCTTTGTTATCCAACTTATTTATATCCTGATTTATTTCCCAGTGATTAACGTTATTTTTTCTGTACAAGGGAAGAATTGTGCTTCAAGAGCATTAACCTAGTGGTTGCATGTGGGATATAATTATTTGGCAAGAGCGGAATGTAGGAAACAATGTGATGTCCTTTCAGGAGGCTGGTGTGTGTGTGTGTGTACGCGCGTGCACACACATTCAGCCATTAAATGGTTTTAAGCAGGGGTGGGGAAGGGCCAGAGTGTTGGACTATTGTGCTAAAATCATCAGTTTGAAAAGATGGTTGTGGCTGCAGAGAGGGGTTTCATTGGACCAGGTCCCTTGTTTCTGTTCTTTCGTTAGTTTCTTCCCACCTACTTTGTAAGAGTTCTTTCTATACGTAATTCTACCATAATTATCAGCTTTCTGAAGGATGACCTACATTTTGTAATCTGCATTCCCCACAAACTGTAATAAATCTAAATCTTAGAAATATGTAATTTTTCTGACAGTGGATTGAAAGATTTTCATCAGTTAAATCTACCCTTTCAAACAGGAAATAGTTTCACTTTGTCAGCACATGCTATTTAATCCTAGCAGGAAAACTTTATCATCTTCCATTCTTTACAGGAGCTGTTTCACATACCTAGAGTATAACAGAACCTTTCTTGCCTATTGCTTTTCTTGGAAGCCCTTTTTATGGCTTACCTTTATTAAAAATTTCTTGATCAGTCATCCTAAAGTAATTTTAATTGCTTTATGACAGTAAATGTATGTATTTATTGATAAGTTATCAGTTTTACTTTCTTTGTATAGCTGGAATATTCTTTCTTATAACTATTAATACATGGTGCCAAAATTGTAGCAAAAGCAGTGTGAGTTCTTAGATATATATATACTTCTTACAGTATCATTTTAATAATGAATTTTTTTTTGTTTTTATGTAAGAAAAGTGGTGTAAGGAGGAAAGAGGGACAGATACCTGCCAAGGCAATCACAGATCAGCAGTAAAACTTGGTGGTTAGCCATCTGTCTGTTCATTTATATGCATATGTGCATGTTATTTATAGAAAGTAAGCTTTAGAAACTAGAACTCTTTTCAATTTAATGACTTCCATGGAATGAACATGATACAGTAACATTAACATCAGGAGAAGCATTGTTTAAAGGAACCCTTGTCCTGTTAACCAATTTTAATTCCCTTTTAGACAGGTGTGTGGGCGATTTCCTCTCTTTCAACACAAAATAGAATACTGGTCATTCAGGAGTAGACCTGGCACCTAGCAAGTCTTCATACCTATCTTTTAGGTTATTTTTGTTCCTGAAAAAGAAAACTGAAGAAACAGTTGGGGCAAACAGTTTTGTGGCATTTTACTGGAAAGATTTCGATAAAGCAAGGGCTGTCAGTTGGGCCACTTCTTTGGGTGACTATTCCTTACTCATGTGAGGGTTCACATTAAAAATGACAGTGTTACATAATAGTAGCAGCAACTTTTTTGTATTTCATAGTCATGGCAGCAGTTAACACAATGCACTAGTGGCTTAACATACCAACACTTAAGTCCTTATTTTTTGTTTTTGTTTTTAAGTCATTGAAATTATGAAACTATCATTCAAATGGAAGCATTATAGTTCTTCGGAACCATTATGATCTCAAAAGGAAAGGAGAATGATACAGATACACTGGCTGAGGTGTTTTGAGGTGCATCGAAGTGTTCCAAGCTGGGACTTACCTTAACATGTTCTTGAAGTACCATGGCGTGGATTAAAAGGTATGCTTTGGAAATTTCCCAGTGACCCCAAGGTCATGGGTAGAATGAATGCTCATGATTCTATATTTAATTATTGCATATTTTAAGATATTTTAATATTTAGATTGAAGATGTGGTTGTGGATTTATGGTAGTATTTTTTTGTTAGAAAATCACAAACTTTTTGAGTGAATTTTCTGTTTCCTTTTTTGAGACATGGTTACAGAAGATACTGGGGTAGATATTTTCCCCAGATTTTAATAGTAATGGGCTATAATCTTTTTCACCAAATAGTTTAGAGGTTATACATGTGTTAGTCTGTAATTATCTTTCTGGTTTACATCATAGACTAGTTCTCTGCAGTACTCTCATTTCATCATAGCCAGAAGAGGAAATAGTTGGGGCATTAATTTAACCAATCAAAACAATTCTTATTTGGGCCATTTAAAGTACAGTTTTGTCTTTTAAGACAAATTTTAGGAATTTTCTCTTGAGGAAAATGAGTAGTAGTTTTTAAAATTAATATTGTGATTGTTGTCTATTCATGAATGTATGTATACATTTAATCATTCTTCTGTTTGTGGTATGTAGTCTTGCTGTTATTTGAGGTTACTAGTAGAGGTAATTCTAGGCTTCATAATACCCACTTAGCCATCAAAAATCTTTGAGGTTTTTATATTCATAAAATTTTGAGTGATATAGTCTAATAATCAAATAGTCAAAACTATTTCTTAATTATTTGAAGTCTTGGAAACCCACTAATTTTTGTGCTGTGTGTTTGCTATTAAATTTTTTTTTATAGGATGGTAGAAGTGAACCAACTCAGAATACTGAACTCATTAATGTCACATCAGGTTCAGAATTCTTTATCTTTTAGGCAATGAAGGAAAGTATATTAGGAAAGCAGAGGTTTAAATCATGGGTAGATAAATTTAAATAGAAATACACTGGAGCAGTCCATAATTTTTATCATTTATGCTACCTTATGCTAAGATCCTTTTGGCATGTCAGCAGTTAAATTATTAGTGGAATTAGTTATTAAAACTAGGACAAAACTGCTTTATATTAAATTCTAGTCCCAAATGATAGTCATCTAATCAAGTTCCAAGGTGGAGTCATCTGCTTATTAGCCAAGGCAATCATTCAATTCAATCAGGAATTTTATGACTGATGGCACAGAATAGTATCTGCCCCCCAAAAAGATATTCTTGGACATAATGGTTTCAAGAGAGTGTTCAGTGCAATTGTTTACAAAATATGTTTCTCTATGATATTTGCTACTTCAACTGTATAATTTCTTTTTGTGGGTCGCAGTTGAGCATCCATTTTTTTTTTTTTTTTTTAGACTTCACAGAAGTTTTTTGATCCACAGCTAGAGTTGGAAACGAACTCCTGTTCTCTTTGCCATTTTTTTTTCTTTTTTTTTTTTTTTTTGAGACAGAGTTTCACTTTATTGCCCAGGCTAGAGTGAGTGCCATGGCGTCAGCCTAGCTCACAGCAACCTCAAACTCCTGGGCTCAAGCAATCCTGCTGCCTCAGCCTCCCAAGTAGCTGGGACTACAGGCATGTGCCACCATGCCTGGCTAATTTTTTCTATATATATTTTAGTTGGCCAATTAATTTCTTTCTGTTTATAGTAGAGATGAGGTCTCGCTCTTGCTCAGGCTGGTCTCGAACTCCTGAGCTCAAACGATCCGCCCACCTCGGCCTCCCAAAGAGCTAGGATTACAGGCTTGAGCTACCGCGCCCGGCCTTCCTGTTCTCTTTGGAAGAGTTTATAGCTTTGTGGTTAAGCGCTTAGACTCTGGGGTCACGTGACTTGTGTTTCAAATATAATGTTTACCTTGTTATCATGACCAGTTGTAAGAATGACCTAGAAAAAGCCATAAGTTTATATAGTAAAATGATAATTATATGCATATTATTATATAATCATATAATTTATAAATTAGAGATATATAGATAATGGTACACATGCACTTAGAGCAGGTTTGGGCATTTGGAAGCCACTCTTAGATATCCAGTGGTGATGATTATTAAATGCCAGATCAGGACCTCATTGAGGTAGGAGGGGTGGTGCTTTACATTTTTTTTTTATCCTGAGTCTTATACTTGCTCCTATGTTCTTTTAGAGTAAAAGATGCCATCACTATTTGACTGATGTTTTCAGTCATTTGGGCCTTTTCTCATCAGTGAAAGAAGGTGACAACTGGAGAGTGCTGCTTTATCTATGATCCTCTTATCCTGCTAGGTTGATTTGTGTGTTCTCTAAAGCTGTTTTTTTTAAATTCCAGGTTTCAGCACATTGATTAGTGGGTCAAGAAATCAATTTAGTGGGTTATGACCAGCATTAAAACATGTATTAGAATAGAAAAATATCAGTACACTGAATGTAGAAAAGAATGGGTTTTTTTTTTGTTTTTTTTTGAGACAAAGTCTCACTCTGTTGCCTGGGCTAGGGTGCCATGGCATCAGCCTAGCTCACAGCAACCTCAAACTCTTGAGCTCAAGCAATCCTCCTGCCTTAGCCTCCCAAGTAGCTGGGACTACAGGCATGTGCCACCATGCCTGGCTAATTTTTTCTATATTTTTTTAATTGTCCAGCTAATTTATTTTTAGTAGAGATGGGGTGTTGTTCTTGCTTAGGCTGGTTTCAAACTCCTGAGCTCAAATGATCCTCCCGCCTCGGCCTCCCAGAGTGCTGGGATTATAAGAATATATTTTTTAAAGCTTCTGTTTCAGTTTTTAAAAAAGATTGAAATAAACAAAACTTATACACGTTTATGTGGATATTGATTGGGTTTAGTTCCACTAAGAGTATGCCTCCCTTAGTCACAAATGTCCCTGAGAAGTGATATTGTCTTGTATTGTTTTGCCTTGTTGAAAAGTAGTGACCAGGATAAGTTCCAGTGTGTGGTTTAGGGGTATGCCATATCCCCTACATCACCTTCAAGGTTCCCCTTGCCATCCTTTTTCTTTAAAGTAAAATTTATTACAGGAGACTATGTGTGGAGTAGAAGAGAATAGGAGAACCTAACGGCAGTAGCTTTTGAGTGGCATTGACCAAGGCTGTTTTATTAAGTAGAGTGATCTCATATTCTGCCTCTTGACATACTTTCTGGTGTTTATCAACTCATAGATCAGTGGTTTTCAAACTGCCACTGGTAGCACATTCTGGAATCAATTTAAGAAGTGTTTCTCCTTCCTCCCTCTAATTAAACGAAACAGAAAAAACAGAATAGAAAATGTCATGAATGTGTCACACAATATAGATATATAAAACGTTTGTGTCAATGGTAAGTTTAGGTACTGGATTGCAGAGACTTAAGTTCTAGTAATGATCAACTGGGAAACTATATGAAACTTAGTCTTACAAATCCTTACTGCCAAACTGACCTCAACCATATAAGCCTTCATATATATCTAAGGAAAGCATTATCAGATCAATAGTCTTATCTCTGATGATGATGAGCTGTGAAACCGCTTGTTTTTAGTTTTTTGCTTTATTCTTTTGTGAGGGTATGTGTATGTTTTTGTTTGCCTGGGTAAATATTTAAAGTTTCATAGGTGAGAAGTTTATAATATTTCATAGTTGTGGAAGAATTTATTCTTGCTTTGAACTGATGGAAGAGACCCATGCATCTAAAAAAAATACAAAAAAACTGGTGATCCACAGTAAACCCCATTCAATTCATTTTTCATTCTTTATATGTCAGGACCTGGTCATATAATAGGTGCTTCTTTAATTTAGAAGGTAAAAGTAAAGTTTAATGTGGCAAAAAAATTAAGCATAAATCAGATATATTACAAATATTTAAGGTAGTTAAATGTTCAAATGTTAGAACTTGTTTTTGTCAGTATTTCAATAATATTTAAAATTTTATTTTACTTGGATTAGTGCCTGTGACTGCTGCATTGTCCTCAAAACAGCAGATATTAATATTTGCTTACAGATTTATTGAGGATGATCACAGAGTTTCTAGTGAATATTTTTAAATAAATGAGGCTTCAAAGTAGGGCAGTATCAGTGTATGTAAGTTTTGAGTTTGTATCTAAAATATAGTTTCTTCTTCCCCAGAAAACAGTAAGAGGATGAAGACTTCTGGTAAATTGTTTCATAGCAATGGAATTTGTACATTAGTTTTCTACACTTGGGATTTGGAAAATGGAAGAATTCTTTGCCAAAAGAGGAGGACAAAAGATAATAAGCATAATTCATCTTTTTCTGCAAGTTCTTGGAAATTGAGTTTAAGTACATAGTTTTAGTTCTCTGAATTGGGCATGATATGCTCCTTAGAAAATAGGTTTTGAAACTGCAGAAGATAAAGCAGTAGTCTCCCAATCAGTGGGTTAACTACCCTGATGATGGTTGCCTGTCTTTGTACAGTTGTGTGCAGACTCACGTTATTAGTGGTGGAGGTGTTGTTAGTGGTGGAGGCAGTGAATGAGAACATAAGGATTTAGCGTATAGAAGAGTTGAATTCCTTTTTTCTATTACTTTGTTTGCCCAAATCCCCCCCCCCCCATTCTCCCCAATCCTTTATTTTCTCCCAGATTATCCAATTCTTCCTATACTTTTCAATAGCATTGTTTGGCCTTTTGTCATAATAAGGAGATTGATTCTTTTTACCATCTTATATCACCACTTTCCACCTCATACTGGTTATCCTGATGGAAGCACAAGATTTCATGTTGTTTCTTTGTGGCATTTGTTTCTTCAAATCTGTGTCTCTTCCTTTGATTATCCATCATACATGATAGCAACTTGTATCCTTTTTCTTTGGTAGATTTCTCCTTCTAGAGTGTACTTTAGAAGGAAGCTAAGCTACATTCTAGTTTAGTTGGCCCCAGACTGAGATCATTTCCCAGAGACAACACCACAAGGGTGATGGAGGGATTAAAAATGTATGTAGAAGGCCGGGCGAGGTGGCTCACGCCTGTAATCCTAGCACTCTAGGAGGCTGAGGCGAGTGGATTGCTCAAGGTCAGGAGTTCGAGACCAGTCTGAGCAAGAGCAAGACCCCGTCTCTTCTATAAATCGAAAGAAATTAATTGGCTAACTAAATATATATATATACATGTAAAAAAAATTAGCCAGGCATGATGGCACATGCCTGTAGTCCCAGCTACTTGGGAGGCTGAGGCAGGTGGATCGCTTGAGCCCAGGAGTTTGAGGTTGCTGTGAGCTAAGCTGATGCCACAGCACTCTAGCCCAGGCAACAGAAGTGAGACTCTGTCTCAAAAAAAAAAAAAAAAAAAATGTATGTAGAAGGTGTTGGTGTGGTAGCAACTAAACAGCTAGATTAATCAAATGTGCATGGAATTTAACTTTATTAAAACTCCTTTATTGTTGAAATTCCTGTGGAAAAACTAGCCTTGTGAATGAGAAATTCTAACCCGGGGGCAGGGGCAGGGACAGGCCAGACACAGGTAACATTAAATATACTATACTCTTACAATACAGGGATGATTTGGAACAGGTAAGACCCACTGAAAGCATTCACATTTGAAATAAACACTGTTCTTTGCTCTGTAGGGAGCCAATTTTCAATGCTTGCTATAGCCCCCAAACCTACTACTCCCCCCCATCCCTATTAACAGATTACTTTGTTGACTTTGTTTATTTTGTTGACTTCTGTATCCCCAGCTCTTGGGACAGTGAATACTCTTAGCAAGTACTAAGTAAATATTTGTCAAGTGAATGAGCTTTTGATAATACTGGGTTTTTAAGACATGCATCTACCCTGTCATGGCAGAAAAGACCATACTCTTATTTACCAACCTTTTAATATACAAGTGGAGAGAATAACCAGATATATAAGGAGGTGATCTTATTTTGAAATGATCTTAATTTCTACAAATTTGTCATCACTGAACTCTTATGAGGTGGGGATTGATAAATCTAAAGGCTGAGAAAATCTGAGTGTGTTGTTATGCTAATATTTAATGAGCATTGTGTTTACAAGGTGTCCCTCACCTAGTAATTAACTCAGTGTTCACAACAGCTTTCCAGGTTATTAAAATTAACATTTATTTCTATTTTAGAGACTGAAACTCTAGAATAACAATTAAAGTACTGGAATAATTTTTATTCTTAAATTTTTTTCATTTTAGTTTGATTTTTAAGGAATACCTGGACTTTGAGGGAACATAACTTAGAAATAGTTTACATAATAATTCAACAGATTTTTCTCACAATGGTAGTTAATCCAAGTGTGAGATTATTTATGGGGAAAGACTGACTGTGATTTATGTTCATATTCCACAGACGAAAAGCTTTGATTTCAACTAAAACATTTCCATATTTGGGATTGACCAGATTTGGTTTGTTAGGAGGTGGACAGTTGCCCTTTTATGGCTGCTAGATAATCCATTGCTCTCTTTTATTTCTCTTCAACTTGGTAGCTCTGACACTCCCTAAAGCAACCTTTTTCTTTTCTTTTTTTTCCCCTGTTCTTATGCACTCAAGTGTTCTCTCTCTGCTTTCTTCCCTCTCTCTCGCATTCCAATCCCCTCTTTCTCTCCTTTTCTTTCCTTCTCCCTCCCTCATTTACATGCAATCCGAACAAACAAGAGAATTTTCTCTGCACTCTGCCTGTGAAAGAATAATATGTGAACAGTGCTTTTGAGTCAGCGAACTGGGCAGGTCAAGTGAGAAGTGATCTGACCAACAAGGCTCAAGTCAGAAGGATGCTATGAAAATAGCACAAATCTTAGGGCCTAGGAGGTTGTCCAGAAGTTAAGAGAGCTGACCCAGGATAAGTATTAATAGTATTTCTCTTTCAGAATAAAGAGCTTATTGAGTGTAATGACCAGACCAGTAGAATTAATTTAGGAGAAATACTGGAACCAAATCAAAGCATTGATGGATAAAAGGAAAAAATTAACAGGTAGAATGAGTCCCCTTTAACTTTGATTTCCCCCCCTCCAAGTTCAAATTTTTACTTAGAATTAAGGATTTCTTTTCATTCTTAAACTTTCCTTTACACCTTGAGCTGCTTACATTTATTTTTATTTATTTTTATTTTTTTTGAGACACAGTCTTGCTTTGTTGCCCAGGCTAGAGTGAGTGCCGTGGTGTCAGTCTAGCTCACAGCAACCTCAAACTCCTGGGCTCAAGCAATCCTCCTGCCTCAGCCTCCCACGTGGCTGGGACTACAGGCATATGCCACCATGCCCGGCTAATTTTTTTTCTGTATATATTAGTTGGCCAATTAATTTCTCTTTATTTATAGTAGAGACGGGATCTCGCTCTTGCTCAGGCTGGTTTTGAACTCCTGACCTCGAGCAATCCACCTGCCTCGGGCTCCCAGAGTGCCAGGATTACAGGCGTGAGCCACCGCGCCCGGCCGAGCTGCTTACATTTAAAAGCACAGGTAGCTAATTTTATAGCATCATTATTATTGGCTTAAACATAATGTCATAGTAGATTATTGCTGTTATAATAAAAAAATTACTTGGGTGAAATTGCTGGAGACCTGCAAGTGATATATGCAAGTATTCCTATCAATTAGTTTTAAACTCAACAAAACTACATAAGGAATTTGTAAGGTGTATTGAGAGCTCCATTTAGATCATAACACCACTTCTTCATAGAATCTGTCAAAAATATGGATTATCACTTTTTTTAAGTGTCAACATGTCACCTCTTTAATGAACCTTGTTATTGTTGAGCAAGTAAAAAGAGTAATATATAGCATTATATTTTTGTAGAGTATTCTTCATGGGGAAAAATTCTTTCATTAAGTTGAGGAAATTAGCCATCATTTTAGCAATCTGAACTTGGTAAAATAGTGCCCTATTGTCTCCATTGTAAAATTTGAAAAGTTAATATTGGCTCATGTATAATTTTTTCTTCATTGTAAAAATTAACTTCGACATAGCATTTAATTCAACTGTGGTCTAATCATTGTTTGTTTGTTTGTTTTTGAGACAGAGTCTTGCTTTGTTGCCCAGGCTAGAGTGAGTGCCGTGGCTTCAGCCTAGCTCACAGCAACCTCAAACTCCTGGGCTCAAGCAATACTCCTGCCTCAGCCTCCCAAGTAGCTGGGACTACAGGCATGCGCCACCATGCCCGGCTAATTTTTTTCTATATATATTAGTTGGCCAATTAATTTCTTTCTATTTTTAGTAGAGATGGGGTCTCGCTCTTGCTCAGGCTGGTTTTGAACTCCTGACCTCGAGCAATCTGCCCGCCTTGGTCTCCTAGAGTGCTAGGATTACAGGCGTGAGCCACCGCGCCCGGCCTCTAATTCTTTAAGAGTCTGGATTTGACTATGTAGAGCTGTTAACACAGATTTTCCTATTTTTTTTAAAACCTTATGGCATTGCTTCATAATCTCTAGTTGGGTTATTACAGTATTTCATCCTCAGGATTCAACAGTTTCCGTTTGCTGAAAAGTAGTGTACAGATTAAGAAGTGATTTTTCTGAAACATTAAATGACAATAGGTAATTTGTTTACTGGGAAAAGATAATTTACATTATCTTTTGGGAGAAAGTCATTATTTGGGGAAGGCAAGGCAGATAGGTGGTTTATGGAATAAAATATGACTTCCTCATTTATTTATATATGGGGCTCATTATCTTTAACCTTAATTGATCAATGTGGAATCAGAAGTGGGGGACAACCCTACTTTGTGACTTTCTGATCTTCCTTTTTCCCTTGTTAATGGAAATAATGCTGACCTCAGGATTGTTAATGAGACTTAAATGAGAACACACAAGGAGAAGTATTCTGTCTGTTGCTGTCTCTTGCTTACTCTGGTATATTAGGCCAGTTTAGGAAGCTGCATAGGTAGTCAACTAGACAGTTAACTAGTAAATTAACTGTGTAACATACCACCTTTGCAGTTTTGCATTTAAGTTCATAGCACAGCAGATTACAAAATAAATACATAGCAGGAATGACCCAACTGGTGAAAATTAAGTCTACACCTACTAGAGGCCTTATCCTTGTTTCCCTCATTATTATACTGGAACTCAGAACCCCACAGCTTTCTTTCTTTTTTTTTCCCCCAGTCTCTGCTCTGTTGCCTGGGCTAGAGTGCCCCAGGCTAGAGTGCCATGGCTTTCTTTCCTAAACTAGTGTTTCTGTAAGTTACTGACAGTCTGTACTTTTTAATTACTACTTTGTGATCTGGCCAATCTCAGTTCCAAACCTTTCCTTTGCCTGTGCTGAGCAGAGGCTCCCTAGATGTTTGTAGAAGCAATAGGCTACCAGTAGCAGTACCACCCAAGGCAAAGCAGCTTGCAGTCACATCTTATACCATCAACCACTGTGCTCCTATTTTGCTTATTCCTCTTTCAGAGCCCCTTGGCCTCCTGTGTGGCTTGGGTGAGCAGATACTGGCTACTGGGCCTGCTCTTTTGTTCCTAGCAACGCAGGAAGGCAGCATGACGGGTTAATGGCCAGATACACTTTGGCAGAAAGCCATTCTTTAAGATTTGAATTGTGGTTAAGACTATGTCTTCAGAATGGTTTTTGACTTTACCACAAATGTAGATTTGATCAATATAATATGAAATGTGATAACAGAAAACGAATTTACAATTTAAAAGAAATGTATTGTTTTGGGTATTTTACACCGAAGCAAAAAGTCATTTCCTTATTCATGTAGTGGTGTTATATAAATGTTTTGGAAATCTTATTCCCTATTCTGAACTTAAGAATTTTGATTCCCATCATTTTATTTAGTTTATTGAGTATATTTAAATTCATGTGTAGGATATCCACAATGTTCTGTTTTACATGTGTTTAAAAATGGAAATTGCTATCTTTTATGTTTTCATTAGGGACAGGCTTCTTTGAAACAATTTAACTCCTTATAAACCTGAATCATAAACCATGAAAGACTTATTTCGGCTATCCCATCTGTAACTTTGGTCGGTGTTACTGAAAAGGAAAATAAAAGGCAGGTGCTCTGCTGAATTCAAATACTTTAAAGTATTAAACTGTGTGTCAGAGGTTTGGCTACTTAAGAAATTGACCAAACATGGTTTGTGGAGGTTGGGCTGGTACTGTCTGCATAATTTCTATCAACAGAAAAAAGAAGACTGCAAAAACCCCTTGTTAAACTGAAGTCTGTGTAGATTCATGGTCTTTTTCAATTCAGAAAAAAACATACTTTGCAGAATTATGATTCATAGTGTAAACACTAAATTCAAAAGACTCTCACAGCCCCCACTGCAATTGCCACATAGTTCCCTATGCAGGAAAAATGCTAGAATAATTGTTTCAGAAAGGCATTGTCAGATTTATGATGTACATATATTTGGGCACACACATACAGACACACAAATGTGTCTGTGTATGTAAGTGTGTATGTAACAGGCAAGATATGGCTCCCATAGCAGATATCTTTGGATTTTCTGAATTTTTTATATTTGAAAACATTTTGTTTCTAGTAATCAAAGAGAAAGTTACTCTTTACCTTTATAAAATTTAGTTAGTAGCTGAAGGATTGAGAAGGTAACGAAGGACTTCCTTTTAGATTTTTTTGTCCTCCCCACCACCAGTAAACCAAATCTGTGCTATATCATAGAAAAGTTTAGGTTCAGTTAGTATACTTTACAGTTGTATCATAAAAATGCATATCCTGTCACATTTTAGTGCCCAGAATTGAACTGGAATTAAATTTTATCCTAATGCAGAATATGTGGAAAATCATGAACATTATATAGTCTAGTTCCATTTTGAACCAAATTTACCAGTATATGAACTTAAGCAAGATAGTTTCTGAGTTGGTTTCATCATCAGTATAATGAGGATAATAGCACCTAGATTGATGTGGGTATGAAGTGAGATATCAATGCAAAGTACATAACATAATACCTGACCTCCAAGAGCTGCTATTGTAGTACACTCCTTGTTGTTAGGAGCCATGTTTCTTATTTGCTGCTCTCTATTCCAAGTGTCTGTTTAATATGTAATAGGCACTTATATGAGTGCAGAATGGTGACAGAAAGAAAAAAGGAACCAGAATCTGGAAGAACAATTAATTATACCATTAATTGTTCTAATTAATTACACAATTATGCCAACAATTAATTATACCATTCTTTCTCCTGTTATATTCTAGAGTTGGTGCTTGAGTGGCCATCAGTTGTCTAGAGTGGCCATCAGTTGTCTAGAGTGGCCATCAGTTGTCTAGAGTGGCCATCAGTTGTCTGGAGTGGCCATCAGTTGTCTGGAGTGGCCATCAGTTGTCTGGAGTGGCCATCAGTTGTCTGGAGTGGCCATCAGTTGTCTGGAGTGGCCATCAGTTGTCTGGAGTGGCCATCAGTTGTCTGGAGTGGCCATCAGTTGTCTGGAGTGGCCATCAGTTGTCTGGAGTGGCCATCAGTTGTCTGGAGTGGCCATCAGTTGTCTGGAGTGGCCATCAGTTGTCTAGAGTGGCCATCAGTTGTCTAGAGTGGCCATCAGTTATTGCTTGCCCGCTGCTTACCTCCTGCTTTGTGGCCTGTGAGCGGCCCAGTTCCTAACAGGCCACAGGCCCGATACTGGTCCTGGTCCGTGGCCTAGGGGTTAGGGACCGCAGGCCTAGAGAAAGCAGTTTTGTCGTCTTGTTTAAGACAAACTTAGTTAGTAAGGAAAAAACCCTCTTTTGTGAAATTATATATTGCATATTAAAGCAAAATGGAATTTTTGCTGCTGCCCACCATTGTCACTACTAATTGTGTATAGGGCATGTGTGTCTTTTATGTATACACTGCGGGGGGGGGGGGGGGGGAAAAAGNAGGGGGGGGGGGGGGGGGGGGGGGGGGGGGGATGAAAAATGTAGATCTCATTTTCTCATTCAGAATTCTACTAACTGGATAGCTTTTTGCATGTGTTGTATATAGGCCTAAGTGGGAGGTGCTATGTAACTGGCAGTCTGTTCCTCATTGTACGCAAGGACTTAAATGTTTTTTGTTAATGCAAATCATGCATTATTGAACATCTTTGTATGTTTTTGCACAGTCACAAATTGCCTATATAATAAACGTCCAGCATTGAAATGGCTAGGTCAAAAGAATGCAGTTTTTGAATTATAATAGACATTGCCAAAATGTCAAAAGGGGGTTGCATAAATTTAAATTCTTAACAGTGTGTGCAAGTTCCTGTTTCTCTACATATACACCAACACTGAGTGTTATCAAATTTTAAGTCTGCAATAAGCAATTTGTAAATAATTGTCTTAATGACATAAAAGTTATGCAAGGAAGCTGGCCACAGTCTCTTATGTGCCACCACTCATGAATGCTTTTTGATAGGTTTGTCACTACTAGTTTCTGTAGCAAGCAGAATCAGGCCAGCATCTTGAATAAGAGATGAGATGAATACTTCTTTGGGTGTGTCCTTTTTGTTCTGATGTAATTTTTTTTTTTTTTTTTTTTTGAGACAGAGTCTCGCTTTGTTGCCTAGGCTAGAGTGAGTGCTGTGGCGTCAGCCTAGCTCACAGCAACCTTAAACTCCTGGGCTCAAGCGATCCTGTTGCCTCAGCCTCTTGAGTAGCTGGGACTACAGGCATGAGCCACCGTGCCCGGCCCAGGAGGATCTTTTGAGCCCAGGATTTAAAGGTTACAGTGAGCTATCATTGGGCCACTACCTTCTAGCCTGGGTGAAAGTGCAAGACAGTGTCTCTTTAAAAAAAAAAAGTTTGGTTTTTTTTTTTTTTTGGTGGAAAAAGATTTAGGAGCAGATTTAATTTCATAGCTGGAATTCATGGGTCACTTAGTAGCTCATTATTTTGAACTTGTGATCTTCAGCTGCTTTGCTGGTGTTACCACTAAAACATTGTGTTTTGTTTCTTGATTTTAAAAAATTGAGTATCCTGTAGGATAAAATCAAAAAGAACGAATTATAAATAATTCTTCTTTCAAAAAGTTGGATTATTTGTTCATTTGTGTGGTATATCAATTAAACTTTTCAGTATTTCAGGGTTAATGAAATATTCAAATATTCATCCACAGATACCTGTTGCTTATAAATTATCAATGTCGTCATATGGCATTTACTCAACAAAATGAACTAAATGAGATCCTATAACTTTTATCATCAGAGTTAATCTTGTGGAACATCACAAATGTGATGTTAAAGAGAAATCTCTTTCTTAAAGAGAAGTCTTTAAGTCAAATAAGATTCCATAATCTCTGACTGTGAACAAGTAACTGTTTATAACTACAATCTTGCTTGAAAACAAAACAAAAAAACAACGTGTATGGGTTTTTTTCAAGTGCTATGGCTTCACCATCTCTTTCAGAACAAGTTTACATTTCCTTTTTTTTTTTTTTTTTTTTTTTGGAGACAGGGTCTCACTCTCTTGCCCAGGCTAGAGTGCTGTGGTGTCAGCCTAGCTCACAGCAACCTCAAACTTCTGGGCTCAAGCAATCCTTCTGCCTCAGCCTCCCAGGTAGCTGGGACTACAGGCACGTGCCACTGTGCCCAGCTAATTTTTTCTATTTTTAGTTGTTTGGCTAATTTCTTTTCTATTTATAGTAGAAACGGGGTCTCGCCCTTGCTCAGGCTGGTCTTGAACTCCTGAGCTGAAGCAGTCCTCCCGCCTTGGCCTCCCAGAGTGCTAGGATTACAGGCGTGAGCCACCGCGCCTGGCCTACGTTTCCTATTTTAGAGGAAATAAAAGGGCATCACATAGGAACTCCAGTTAGTTTCTTCTCACATACTTATTTATCTCCATGAGCATCATACTTAGTTCCTTTAGTTGTTTTGGCCTAACCATTTAAAACTAAAAATGGTGATAATTACTAGCATTTATGGAACGCGTACTGCAACAGTCCCCAACCTTTTTGGCACCAGGGACCAGTTTCATGGAAGATAATTTTTCCATGGCCCGGGATGGGGGATAGGTGAATGGTTTTGGGATGATTGAAACACATTACATTTATTCTGCAGTGAAACCTCTCTGCTAATGATAATCTGTGTTTGCATCCACTCCCCATTGCTAGCATCACTGCCTCAGCTCCACCTCATATCCTCACGCATTAGGCTCTCATAAGGAGTACACAACCTGGATTCCTCACATGCACAGTTTACAGTAGCTATCGAGCTTATGAGAATCTAACTCCGCTGCTAATCTAACAGGAGGTAGAGCTCAGGCAGTGGTGTGAGCAATGGGAAGTGGCTGTAAATACAGATGAAGCTTCTCTTGCTCTCCTGCTGCTGCTCAGCATCTGTAGCTTCTCACTTGCTGTAGCCACTCACCTGCTGTAGCGCTTACTTGCTGTAGTGGTCTGAGACCCTGGGGGTTGGGGATCACTAACTTAACTGTGTTCTGAGCACTGTTCTATGTGTTTCTATATATTAATTAACATTTAATTCCCTTAACAACTCCTTGAGGTAAGTACAATCACTGCATCCTTTTTACAGATGTCAAAACTGAGACCTAGAGAGTCAAGTAACTTCAGGGTTACACAGCAAGTAAATACCAAATCATGGATTTGAGCCTAGCCAATCTTACTCTAGAGCCTTTCTCATAACTTGATTGTTGTTTTCTAATTCCAGCCTGAATTGTGCTTTTTTGGCCTTTGCACCTGCTTTTTTTTCTTTCCTTTTCATTTCCTTTTCCTCAGAGTCTCTCTCTGGATTGCTCTGGGGTAGAGTGCAATAGCATCTTAGTAGCTCACGGCAACATAAAACTATTGGGCTCAGTTGATCCTCTAGCCTCAGCCTCCTGAGTAGGTGGGACTATAGGCATGTGCCATGACCCCAACTAATTTTTCTATTTTTAGTAGAGATGGGGTATTACTCTTGCTCAGGCTGGTCTCCAACTTCTAAGCTCAAGCAATCCTGCACCTTGAACTCCCAGAGTACTAGGATTATAGATGTGAGCCACCTGCCCTGTTGTACCTGCTTTTGTTGTTGCCCTCTCCCAACTAGTTGAAATGCATCTATGGGAGACTATTTAGCATGTCTCACTTTTTTTTTTGAGACGGAGTCTCACTCTGTTGCCCAGGGTAGAGTACCATGGCATCAGCCTGGCTCACAGCAACCTCAAACTCCTGGGCTCAAGCCATCCTTCTGCTTCAGCCTCCCGAGTAGCTGGGACTACAGGCATGTGCCACCATGCCCAACTAATTTTTTCTGTATATTTTTAGTTGGTCAATTAATTTCTTTCTATTTTTAGTAGAGATGGGGGTCTCACTCTTGTTCAGGCTGGTTTTAAACTTCTGACCTTGAGCAATCCTCCCACCTTGGCCTCCCAGAGTGCTAGGATTATAGGCATGAGCCACTGTGCCCAGCCTAACATGTTTCATTTTTCAAGGGCCAGAAACTATATAGGCTAATTGTCAAAATCTGTGTTTAAATCTCAGCTATTCCTGCCGCTTAATTTACTTTGTGACAGTGGGCAAGTTGTTTTTCATATCTTTAAAATGAGGTCTGCATATATCTTAGAGGATTATTTTATAATGATTAAATAGGGCAAGTAATAAAAATATGTAGCATAGTGCCTGACACATGATAAACACATGTGAGCTCTATACCATCTCTTTAGTTGTGAAGCTTTTCCTTAGTTCTGCAGAATATGTGTGACTAAGGGTCTTTGGTTAATTGTTTTCTTGTGAAGTATCTCTAAAAGATACCTGTCATCTCTGTCTGATCAGTGAGTTACTTCATCAGAGTGCGTGTGCGAAGTCTACTTAGGGTGTGTTGGTTTTCTTTAAGAACCATTTTAAATGTGTATTTTGTTATTTATGGGTACAGATCCTTACTAGAGGATTTCTCTTTTCACTGTTCTTCTGTGAGGTTGAAGTATATTATAAAGGAGATTTCATGGTGCCTAAAAAGCTTACTGTGAAGTGTATCATACAGCTTATTTAATTTTTTTTCTTTTGTTCTTTTTCAGGAAATTTGGTGAGCGGCCTCCACCTAAACGACTCACTAGGTAAGCATTATATAATATTAGTCAGATTTTCATGCAAACATTTCATAGAAGTATGGATCCTGCTGTTGTAGAAACTATATTAGATGCTCTTGAAGTCATTCAAATAGTGGTATCTAGAGCATAAATTTATTCTCATTCTCTTTTCTCCCCCCCCCCCCCACCAAGGATGAGTGAGAAGATATAGTTCAAAAGGGAAAATGAAACCTTTCTGAGAATTAGTCTTGACATTTTTTTATTTTTTATTGTTATATTTTTTAGTGACAGGGTCTTGCTCTGTCACCCAAGCTGGAGTACAGTGGCCCAGTCATAGCTCACTGCAATCTCTTAACCCCTGGTGTCAAGCAATCCTCTCACTTCCCAAAGTGCTGGGATTATAGGCATGAGTCACCACACCAGGCCTAATCTTGAGTATGATACAGTGAATACAATACCGGCGGCCATGCAAAGCTAGCTCCTATATCTAGCGCTGTTTAGCCAATCACAATTTGTTGATTGCAGGTGAGACTTGAAAGATTTAATGAATACTTTTAGAAAGGAATTTTAAAGAAAAGATTTTTACCTGTTTTTAATGAGAATATCATACCCAGTTGTTACTATATAAATTAATTTTACAATACATGTTTTATTATAAATGTTAAATTTAAAAATATTAGTCTTGAAAATGATTTAAAAATTTTCTAACAGCCAAAGGTTGTAAAATAAAAAGAGACCCAATTCCATAGTCATAGTCCTGGAATTAATGCAAATCCTGCTCTGTTAGCAATTTCTCTTTTGTATCTTTCAAGAAAATTGTATACATATATGTATATGCTCGTCTTTTTTCTTTTTCTAGTTAAACTCAACTGGCATCATACTCTACCATTGTTCCCCATCTTTCAACCTCTCTTACCAGCACATCTTCTATCTTGATAGTTCTTTTTAATGGCTCCATGGTTTTCCATCGTCTTTGTATCACTTTTTATTTACTATTTCACATATATAGCCATTTAGGTAATTTCCAAATTATTGCTATTATTCCAAAAGCCTTGCAGTTAAAGAACAATTGGGACCTATTGGAAGGATAGAAAAGACAGTTTGAAGGGATTCCTGTTAGCCAAATCTGGGACACTGAGATCACTAAAATAAAAAAAGATAATGTTTAAAATTCATATTAAAGTGACAGTTTAGATAGATGTCTGTACTGAGGTAATTAATCTCAGTATAAATATTATTTATGTAAAAGAATTAATAAATGCAGGAAAGGGGATAGCTTTTTCTTATAGAAGAATGCCACATAACATAGAAGGAATGATGAAATTAGGAAATAACTATTTGGTAACCTCAGTGGTAATTGTTTCAGGCAAAAATCATCAGTGGATACTTTATTGAATTAAAGTATATTTTAAAATATTTACAGAGTCTGAAAGTGTGTCCTCACAAAGTATGTTTTAATTATAAGGGGAAAAATAATAACATATTGGAGAAAACTGGCAGATACTATCTTAATTACATGATCTAAATTGACATCACCAGTAATGGACACATATCATGTGTATGCCAAGAAGGATACATTGTCAGTTTAGTGGTATTGTTGCCAAAAATGCATGAGCTAAATCTAAAAATAAGGAAATATCAGACAGATACAAATTGAGAGACATTATATAAAGTAAGTGATAGTTACTCTTTAAAAATGTCAAGATCATGAAAAACAAAGACTGAGGAACTGCCCCAGATTAAGGAGATATAACAACTATTTTCAAGCAAATCCTAAACCAGGAAAAAATTTTTTCTCTTGCTATAAAGATGGAGTTGGAAAATGTTTTCTCTAATGGATCAGATAATAAACATATTAGGCTTTGAGGGCCACACTGAGTCTGTTGAGACTTCTCAACTCTGCTCTTATATTTTTGTATTTCCAAATGGGCCATAGATAATCTGTAAATGAATGGCATATCTGTGTTCCAGCACAACTTTATTTACAAAAACTGGTGGCCATTATGATTTGGCCTGAGGGCAAAAGTTTCCTAAGATACCTGTCCCCCAGCATCCTATAAAGGATGTTAGTGGGACAATTGACAAAGTTTGAATAAAATCTGTAGATTAGATGTTTTATCATCAGTGATAATTGCATCATGATTGTATAAAAGAATGTCCTTGTTTTTAGGAAATAAATACTGGAGTATTTTGGTGAAAGTGGTATTATGTCTACAATGTGTTCTTATGTGGTTTAAACAATATGATAATATGTGAATATGGTAAAATGGCAGACATTTGGAGAGTCTGGGTGAAAGGTGACTACAAATTCTTTGTACTACTCTTACAACTTTTCTGAAATCCTACAGTTATTTTAAAATTAGAAAAAATAATTTAAAGCATTTCATATTCTAGATCAAGTAGTCTAGGAAAATATAACTTGTCTTACAGGGCCATGTAAATATATTTTCAATTATTCTTACATATCTGTTAGATAAATTCTGTTAAGTGGAATTGCTGTATTCACATGTATCAGCATATTGATATTTAAAATTTAATAGATAAGTATTTTTATTTAAGTAGCAGCGGCAATTAGTTGAAGTGACTTCTAATGTAACAATACTTTTTGATGAATAAGTTAGTTGCTTTAATGTAGAATAACAATCTATAAAAATAATAGTCAAGACAATGATAAACTTATTAGGAAACTTTCATTTTCTTTCTCTAAATAAACACAATAATATATAGTTTGGTTCTGTCTGCTTTATAATGATTTTCCATTATTTGTTTTTTATGCAGTTTTTCCCATTTGGAAAATTTTAGCAGCTTTTAGGACTTTTGCTTCTGGCCAAGATGGAGTAACAGGGACTAGAATTACTCTCTGGCCTGAAACAGCTAATATCCTGGACTCTTATCTATCTATCTGTATCTATCTTTCTATCTATCTATATAAAACAATGATTTTTCAAGATATTGAACATCAGCCAAGGAAAAATAGTGATTTCCCAGAAACAGGAGACAAATGAGGTGAGCCTTATGATTGTCCCAGCTTAGTACCTGGAGAGTTTCCCGCTCATGGTATAGGGTGGGGGGAGCTGTGGATTCAGGGAGGTCAACAGGTTAGAGTTAGCAGGGCACAGAACTGGATAGAACTGCCACATATGTTTGAGGAAACTACTTGTGGTGGTGGTGAGGGGAAACAGGAACAATTCCTGAAGCTTACTAGGGCTACGAATTGTGCCTGTTAAAAATAGCCAGAGTGTAAACCTCATAATTTACAGGATATTATACTCAGAAGGGCTTTGCTTCAGTAACGCTGTAAAATTGGGTCCATACTAAATGATGCTCTGGTTTCACCTGACAAAGTAGGATTGAAAGGATCAGACTTGTTCCAAGTAACTTAACTGTGTACCAGAACAAAGCTCAAGAGTAGAGTAATATTAATAGTGTTAAGAACAAGAAAGGTGACATCAGTACAGATTCTAAAGATATTTAAAGGATAAGTGAATATTATAAATAACCTTTTCCCAATACATTCAATAACTTTTGAAGAAATGCATAAATTTCTTGAAACTAGCAAACTATAGCGCCTAAGCTTACTGAAGAAGAAACTGGTAACCAGAATAGCTCTTATATCAAAAGAAATAGAATTTGTAAGTACAAACCTTCTGACAGAGAAAACTGCAGGCCCAGATGGCTTTACTGTTGAATTCTACTATATATTTAAGAAAAAATTTATCCCACTTTTATACATACTCTTCCAGAAAATTAGAGAGCAGGACATACTTCCCGAATCATTCTGTGAGGACAGCATTACCTTGTTACTAAAAGCAGACAAGACGTTACAAGAAAATAAAATTACAGTCCAATATCCCATATGAACATAGATGTAAAAAGTCTTAAATTGGCCGGGCGCGGTGGCTCACGCCTGTAATCCTAGCTCTCTGGGAGGCCGAGGTGGGCGGATCATTTGAGCTCAGGAGTTTGAGACCAGTCTGAGCAAGAGCGAGACCCCATCTCTACTGTAAATAGAAAGAAATTAATTGGCCAACTAATATATATAGAAAAAATTAGCCGGGCATGGTGGCACATGCTTGTAGTCCCAGCTACTTGGGAGGCTGAGGCAGCAGGATTGCTTGAGCCCAGGAGTTTGAGGTTGCTGTGAGCTAGGCTGATGCCATGGCACTCACTCTAGCCTGGGCAATAAAGTGAGACTCTGTCTCAAAAAAAAAAAAAAAAAAAAGTCTTAAATTTTCAAATGGAATCCAACAATATATTAAAGGAATGATATATCATGACCTAATGAGATTTATCTGAGGAATGGAAAATAGCATAATTCAATATATTAACAGAACAAAAAGGAAAATCATGGTTATCTCAAGGGTTTTAGAAAAAGTTTTTCACATTTATTCTTTTTTTTATTCCTGAGTCTTTAGCATTTTATTTAATGCATCCACTATAAAATCAGAAACAGAAAAATAAATATGATGAAAACAGGACTCAAGTGGGGATACTGAGTAATTACATACAGGAAAAAATAAGTTCTCTGTAATGAGTATGAAAGCTCATTCCTTTCTAAATCCACAAAGGATGTGAAATGGTATGGAATACATAAGAGGATTCAATAAATGACATCAAACCAAAATGACTAAATAAAGAATTTAAACGTGACCTTGGTATTTCTCTTATTTCTCACTGATTTCCTAAAACAGTGGTGCCCAACAGAAATACAATGTCAGCTGCATATGAAATTTATATTTCCTAGAAGTAATTTAAAAAGGTAAAACAAAATAAATGATCTTAATTTTATTTATTTATCTATTTTTTTTGTTTGTTTATTTACTATTTATAATTGTGATACACTTTGGTCCTCTTTTTTTTCCCTTTTTTTTTTTAATCGGGAAAATTTTAATAAGCATTCAAAGGTACTTTACATCAATAAACCGAAATACTGAAATTGTGAGATTTTAAATATTTTTCTCAAAAAAGGTTAGTGATTTTTTTTTTTCTCTTGGGAAACATGGAGACCCAACTATGAGCACTGACGTGGCCAGTCCAGGTCACTAACGTTTACTAATTACCTAAACGGGCATTCACATTTCATGTATACAGTAAGGTAGACTGTGAACTTCTTGTATCTCTGAATTTTAGCAAAATCTCTATGAGATAATTGACAGGACTTTTTGAAGTGCACACACAAAGTTCTGCAGTTGGATCACTTTTTTTTTGCTTCAAGTGCACCTGACTTAAGGATACCGGCAATTTTCTTTCCTAATTCCTTCAAAAAATATTTCTGCAATAAGTCTTATGTCTACTATGACTGGCTTGTTTTTAAGAAAGATTATCAGCTTTGTGGTTGATATCCCACAGTTGATAAAAATCTATCAAAAACAGTACAATTTGCAAGGAAAAAAGTTGTTTTTCAAAGGCTGAGGAACAGGAAAGAAATAGCATTTCTTATTTATAGAAACACAAACACTTAAAGCTAGTCACACTTCAGGTAAATCCAATATAGTATTCAAAAGTTCTATAAAAATGAACAAAAGATAATGTTTACTTCCATTGCTCCAATAGTCAAATGTAAATCTGCATAAGAGTTGCGCTGTAGCAATTTGCTGGTCCAATTTAAGAGTTCAAGCTCCTTTTTGTGTATTTGGCCCACTGATGTCCATATCTCAGATAAATTCAGTTCAAAAGACGGAAATTAGGGCAAAGACTCCATATAGCAAAGCACAAGGATATGCTACTAAAAGTTGCTGTCCTTCCATGGCTAATGCAGAAATAAAAATTTTGGAAGCAGAAAAACTGCACCATCCAATAATCCCAGCAGTGAGAAGGATTCCTACCATTCCTTGCAAAGAAAATATCACTGCAAAGCTGGAAAGTAGGATCATGGGAAGAAGACAATATCCAAGGACGCCTGCCACACAACCAAATGAAACACCCGTCATACTCATTAAGTTTAATAAACAAAACATTCCTAGACATCCAATTGCACTGATCCCATATACATAGCCAAACTGGATTTTGCCAGCCAGTAACAATGTAGCTCCAAAAGCAAGGCAAAAAACCATTGGTCCTGCCAAATCAGTCTCATTCATAATGCTGCCATCTGCCACTTTTAATGGATGTAACACTGTTAGTGTTTTTTGCCAGATGTGGTCAAAATTGATACCTAACTCTTCTAACAAAGGCGGCTCATCCTCGAAGTTGTTTCCATAGAATGGCTGAGGTGAAGCTGGCGTGTACGCCTGTGTCGGCTGGAAAATCTGCCCAGTGTATGGCTGCTGAGGCGGCATCATGTCTGGCGGGACAAACCGGCCTTGCTGCGAGAAGTCATAGCCAGCATACTGTTTGCTATAGGGTCCTCCACTTCCTCCATAATCATAGGACTGTTGTGATTGGTCATCGATGCTGTAACTTGTCTGGTAGAAATCCGTGTTTAAGTTTTCAAAGCCTGACATTGCAAATGATCAAACGTGGCGGCGGCGGTGGTGGCGGCGGCGATAGCTCCAGTAGCCCCCGCTAAAGCCCCAAACTCAGTTTCCTTTTTTCCCCTTTTTTCTTTTATTTTTTTATTTCAGCATATTATGGGGGATACAAATGTTAAGGTTACGTATATTGCCCATGCCCCCCCTCCCCCTTCAAGTCAGAGCTTCAAGTGTGACCATCCCCCAAACATTGCATATCTCACTCATTATGTTTGTATATACCCATCCCCTCCTACCCCCTCTCACCTGCTTGTCACATTTATTCTTAATAGAAATTCTCAGCAAACTAGGAATAAAAGGGTATTTTCTCATCCTGTTAAAAGGTATCTACAAAAAACTACATTTAACATCATACTTGCTGATGAAATGCTGAATGCTTTTCCTCTAACGTCAGGAACAACATAAGTATGAATGTTTGCTCTCACTACTTTCATTCAGTATTGTATTTGAGGTTCTAATCAGTATATTAAGGCTGGAAAATGAAATAAAAGATATCCAGATTAGAAAGAAAAAGGTAAAACTGTCTTTATTTGTAGATGTCGTGATCATTTATATAGAAAATTCTATGGAATCTTTAAAAAAACACTACTGCAACTAATAAGTGAATGTAGCAAGGTAATAGGATATATGATTAACATACAAAACTAAATTGTATTTCTATTCACTAGCAATAAACAATGAGAAATTTAAATTTAAAAAATACCATTTACAGTAGTATCAAAAAATAGGTAATTCTTAAAGAAAATCTGACAAAAGATATGCAGAAACTCTACCTTGAAAACTACCAAACACTGCTGGGAGAACTTGGAAGTCCTAAATAAATGTTCTTTAGACAGAAGACCTAATATTGTTAAGATACCAGTTCTTTCCAAATTGATGTATGGATTCAACACAATCCTGGTAAAAATTCTAGCAGGGTTTTTGGTAACTGTCGAAAAGCTGTTTATAAAATTCATACAGAAATGCAAAGAACCTAGATTAGTCAGAACAACCTTGGAAAAGAGCAACAAGAACTTATACTGCCTGATTTCAGAACTTCTTATAAAGCTACAGTGATAAGTATGGTATTGACATAAAGTTACCTAAGTAGACCTGCAAGAGAATAGTGGCCACAAGTAGTTCTTCAGATACATGGTCAGTTGCTTTCTAATCAACGTGCAAAGGCAATTTAGTTAGATGAAGATAATCTTTGTAATAATTGATTCTAGAACAATTGGACATCCATATGCTACCTCCTGCCCTGCTCCTACACATAGTAACTACATTCTACACATAGCACCATGTACAGAAATTAGTTCAATATAGACTTAAGTGTAAACCTTTATATTATATAGCTTTTAGAAGAAAACAAAATATTTGTGACCTTAGACTAGGCAAGGATTTCTTAGATACAACACCAAAATTACACAATGTAGCAACATACAATGTAGCAATGTATGGAAGAAATTGATACATTTTATTTCATCAAAATTAAGAATAAAGATGAAAAGAACTTTTAAAAGTCAATAATAGGAAGTAAACAACTCATTTTTATTTTTTTATTTTTTTTGAGATAGTGTCTCACTCTGTTGCTCTGGCTAGAGTGCCGTGGCATCAGCCTAACTCACAGCAACCTCAAACTCCTGGGCTCAAGCCATCCTTCTGCCATAGCCTCCCGAGTAGCTGGGACTACAGGCATGCACCACTATGCCCTTCTAATTTTTTCTAGTTTTGGTAGAGACAGGGTCTCACTTTTGCTCAGTCTGGTCTCCAACTCCTCAGCTCAAATAATCCGCCCACCCCGGCCTCCCAGAGTGCTAGAGTTACAGGCATGAGCCACCATGCCTGGCCCAGAGTTTAAATTTTTGATTAAGGATAGTTAACACTATATATGCACTATTCAGCCTTACTGTGAATTCACTTTAAAAAAAAAAAAGAAACGACATTCTTTCAGAGATATATATGTGGTAGGAATTGAGTGTTAACTCTCAAGGGCATCCCAGTCTCTTGAAATACTCTCCTTAATGTGGTGCACAGGTATAACTGTCAGTTCAGACCAAAACAAATAGAATAACCAGATGTATAGAAACGATTGCCCTTTTATTATTGAGGCTTCTCATTTGTCATTTAGAGTTTAATGTCATCAGTGAAAATATTAGGCAATGCAGTTAGGCATCAGTCTCCAGGAATGTTTAGCATGTCACACTGAAGTGCCCATCCCTTATGGAGGAGTAGGCCTGAGCTCTGAAGTTATGACTGCAGCAGGACTGTAACACATGCCTTTAAAAATAGGAGTGATGTTCAACTTAATACCCTTTCATACTAAGTGACTTTGAATAACCAGAAGCTTAGATTGGAATCTTGAACACTCTAAAGTCATATAGTCTTAACCTTCTTTTCCACTGCTAACAAGACTCCAGACTCATAGACATTAACTCATGCTTTTGCTTGAATTTGTTTAATATCAGGAGATTTCCTTCATAAAGGGTTACATTTCTTTAAGGCTTGTAATTGTTGGAACTATTTTGTGGTGGTGTATTGCTTGGAAAACCTTTTCTCTATCAGTTGGACTAACACTTTCTAAAGTGTTAGTCTCACTGCCATACTTTTCTGTACTCATAGAACCTATATATACAAATCCATCACTGCCCTGGTCAGACTTTATGGAAATTATCAGTTTCTGAAGCACTCTTGGCTTGTTTTGGAGGTTACCCCAATGAGTAATAACACCCTAAAATGACTGTTAGGAAATAGGCTCTATATCTGTTGTCTGCTTTAACATGGATTATATGTTCATATTTGTGTATTAATTTGGGGATTCCATTGTCTTTAAGACCGATTTTTCTTTTTGAATCTCTTCCCTATCCATAGCATGCAATTTTGAGAAGCATTTTACCAGTGCCTAATGAGAAACTCTTACAACAATGTATTTTCCTTGTCTATCTTGGATTATTATGGCTAAAGTTAATGTTTTCTGTGCCTGTTGCTCCTTATGATTCATCTCCTCCCTTTGAGACAGGAGAATCATTCATTTTTTATTATTGACTTAGATTAATATCTGTTTTGGCCCTTTTCTAGTAGTTAGAGGCTGCTTTATATTTTGCATCACAAGGTACAATATTTATGTCTCAACTTAGTCATGAGTTCTTTTCTTTTGTAAGACACCTATGAGTAACAAATGCCATATAAAGTAGGTAAACATAAAATGAATTCAGATTTATAGTAAAATAAACCATAAAGGTGATCTGCATGAATAGTAATAATACACAACCTTTGCTCTATGTAGTTATTAGGTAATTAGTTGATAAATAGTAAATCATGTAAAAGTGATTGCACCTAATAATATTCAGCTTTACTTAGACTCATTTTTGGTTTGTAAGGCTTCTTGGGGGAAGAAGAGAACAGGGTAGAATAAGAAGGGACTGTGGTCCCAGGAATTCTAGGAGCCAAATTTGCATGAACCAGGGTTGGAAATATAAGGACCAAGGTGATGACCTGCCTTTGATTATCAGTACCTCACACTGTTATATGTTTTCAAATTCCCCCAGCCTCAAGTTTTTCTCTACAACAGATATAAAGCCTGAAACAGCAAAATGGCTTATTTTTAAAATAAACTTTTTTTTTTTTTTTTTTTGAGACAGAGTCTCGCTTTGTTGCCCAGGCTAGAGTGAGTGCCATGGCATCAGCCTAGCTCACAGCAACCTCAGACTCCTGGGCTCAAGCAATCCTCCTGCCTCAGCCTCCCAAGTAGCTGGGACTACAGGCATGCACCACCATGCCCGGCTAATTTTTTCTCTATATATTAGTTGGCCAATTAATTTCTTTCTGTTTATAGTAGAGATGGGGTCTCACTCTTGCTCAGGCTGGTTTCAAATTCCTGACCTCAAGCAATCTGCACGCCTTGGCCTCCCAGAGTGCTAGGATTACAGGCGTGAGCCACCGCGCCCAGCCTCAAAATAAGCTTTTAAAACAAAGAACATGGAAATATTGATGACCCATTGCTCACAATGTAATGGCCCATGGCTGTTTGGGAGGGGGAAAATCTGAAGACTTTGTCAGAATTTAAAAGGATATGTGTGTCATAGCTGTATGACAGGATTTGAAGCAGTTTAGCTAACTTTCTGCTGAAAACTTCTGTGGAACTTTGGAACATTTTTTTTCTTTTATCATAGAGAGGGAATTAAATGAGATTTGCAGGCATTTCCCTAGGTACAGGACCTGTACTGTTTGACTTTGGTCGCTGATACAGATATCTACTGTGGCAGCAGTAATTTATTAGTATTATAAGGGTCTTAGGACCTAGATTGTCATTTTCAAAACTGGCCTTTAGGCTGGGCAAGGTGGCTCATGCCTGTAATCCTAGCACTCTGGGAGGCTGAGGTGGGCAGATCGCTCAAGGTCAGAAGTTCGAAACCAGCCTGAGCAAGAAGAGACCCCATCTCTACTAAAAAATAGAAAGAAATTAATTGACCAACTAAAAATATATATACAAAAAATTAGCCGAGCATGGTGGCGCATGCCTGTAGTCCTAGCTACTCAGGAGGCTGAGGCAGGAGGATTGCTTGAGCCCAGGAGATTGAGATTGCTGTGAGCTAGGCTGAAGCCACAGCACTCACTCTAGCCTGGGCAACAAAGTGAGACTCTGTCTCAAAAAATAAAAACAAACCTAGCCTTTAGGGGAAGCAGTAGTTCTCAGAAAGCTTCCTTGGGGAAAAAACAAGGAGATCTTAGTCTGATCTAATATTTTGGAAAGTGCAGCATACAAATATACCCCCCTTGAAGATTTAAGGCTCTGAGTAGTCCTGCAGTGAATTTGTTTTGCATTTTTTTTTCCTTTTTTTGAGACAGAGTCTCACTCTCTTGCCTGGGCTAGAGTGCCATGGCGTTAGCCTAGCTCACAGCAACCTCAAACTCCTGGGCTCAAGCAATCCTACTGCCTCAGCCTCCCGAGTAGCCGGGGCTGCTGGCATGTGCCACCATGCCTGGCTAATTTTTACTATATATATTTTTAGTTGTCCAGCTAATTTCTATTTTTTTAGTAGAGACAGGGTCTCGCTCTTGCTCAGGCTGGTCTGAAACTCCTGAGCTCAAACGACCCTCCTTCCTCAGCCTCCCAGAGTGCTAGGATTACAGGTGTGAGCCACCACACCTAGCCTGTTTTTGCTTTTTTAAATCTAGTTTTTGTTAGAACTTTGATGGAGGCACTCTACATTGTAAACTATAACTATTGTGGAGCTCACTTGAGAATGTTGTCTGAGATAAGTGTAAAAGATGAATCTGCCAGAATCTTACAAAAACAGGACAGTTCCTTGAGGTTTTTATTTGGTAGTGTGTGGGTTTTATTTGGTGTGTGTAGGTTGTATGTTTGTAAATCTGGATGGCTTTTGGCAGCATTCTAAAGTAGAAGTAAAAAGTTCCAAGCTGAGCTTTCTGAACCCTCAACTGTCCCCAAGTCCAATTTTGAGGAAGAGTTTTTTTCTTTTAAAATCTTTCATTTAAAATTTTTTTTCATGTCAGACAGGCAGTGTGACAACATTGTAAAAAGGTTTGAGGGAGGCACATCTCATACCTGAGTGTTAACACTCATTCATCGCACTTAGGAACTACAAAAGGATCTTTCATTTTTTTTATTGTCTTCAGGGATCAGCAAACATTTTCTGTGAAGAGTCGGTAGTATACATTTTAGGCTTTGAGGACCACATGTTCTCTCTGTTGCGTATTCATCTTTTCTTTTTTATAATCTTTAAAAATGTAAAAGGCTTGCTTAACTCCTAGGGGTTACAAAAACAGGCTCCTGCATAGTTTGCCAACCCATGGTGTATGGTGGTAGTGCTTCTTGACACGCTCTTGAAATGTTTGCATATATGTTGGTGTGTGTGTAATTACTTTGAAAATTCTTGGTATAACAAAAATAGGTTTCTTCATTAGAAGACAGAGTTCATTTTAGAACTTTTATTATTTGGATTTTACAAGTGACAATAATCCAGTTTGAGAATTGGAGTGAGTGAGCCTATTGGTGAGGGTGACTGTCTGGACCTCCTACCTTTGTGGTTGATTTCCTCTCCTAGAATAAATGGAGCTAGCTATGGTTAGCTTCTGAGTCACATGCCTCCTCTCCCTCTCTTGCTCCCTACCTTTTCCCCACCGATCTACTTTAAATTGTTTATTCACCCCTTTGACCAGTCACAAAGGTACTGTATGAGTGTGGTGAGGGAGTGAGGGAGTCTATTTTCAGAAGAATGGTGGTTAGCATCATAAGAACACTAAACTAAAACTGCTTTAATTTATGTCCTAGAGGGATATGTAGTATATAGTGTTTTCCATATGTCTTGGACCTCAGGACTCTGTTTTTTAAGGAGGATCTTGCCTCCATGAATTTACATTGAGAAACATTAACATGACATTTAAGGCTTGACCCAATCTCACCCCACCCTGTCTTTCTAACCTTATCTTTCAGAATTTAATGTGTGTTGTGTTTCAGCCACTTAGAGGGTACTCAGTTTATAGGTACCATGTTTCCGTGAAAATAAGACAGGGTCTTATATTTATTTTTCCTCAAGAAGACACCATAGGGCAGGGGTCCTCAAACTTTTTAAACAGGGGGCCAGTTCACTGTCCCTTAGACTGTTGGAGGGCCATTGGAGAGTGCAGCGCACATTCCACACATGCGCACTGTGGGCCTGGGACAAGTTGGCTGCTAAGCAGGACAGGCAGTGGTGGCAAAAACACCCAGCGGGCCGATAAATGTCCTCGGGCTGCAGTTTGAGGATGCCTGCCCTAGGACTTCTTTTCAGGGATGTGTTATTTTTTTTAAGTACAGTACAACAATCTACATTTATTCAAATACAGTTATGTCATCGTCTTCTGGAACATCATAACTCTCTAAACCCCGAATGCCATCCTGAATTTCTTGCGACTCCATTTCCTTTAGAACCAGTGGCCCAATCTCTCATGTCGAGCAATAGAGCCCTCATGGGGTAGATGAGAAGGGCTGCTCGTCTTTACAGCTCAGCGACAAAATGCATGGGTTGTGCAGATAGGCTGCGTAGCCACGCCCATCACTAGGTCTTATTTTCTGGGTAGGGCTTATATTGCGCAAATACTTAGAAATCCTGTTAGGGCTTACTTTATGGGTAGGTCTTATTTTTGGGGAAACACGGTAATAGGTCTTTCTGTTCTGCTGCTTTATTTTCTCTTTCGTCTTCCTAGCTTTTTATTAGCTTTAACAATCTTAGTAATTAAAAAGTTCCTTTTTTATCCATGTTTTAAAAAAATTCTATGAAGAGACAAACTTTCTACCATACCCATAGTTATTCCCCTCCACACACTCCTTTCCTTAACAGCCAAGAAGCGTGGTTCATTGCACTTCCTTACCTCCCATTCATTTTGCTATTCTTTTTGCAGTTTACTGCAGTTGGATTTCCTTTCCAACAACTCAGTGAAAAGATTTTTGTAGCTGTTCTATTTATGAACTAATTGCTAAGTTTATGGACACTTTTCTGATCTTTATCTTACTTAATGTCTTTGTAGTATTTAATACCATTGGCTGTTTTCCCTTAACTGAAGTTCTCTTTTTACCCTGATTGCCAGGACCAAGTTCTTCTGTTTGCTTGATTTCTTTCACAGGCTCCTGTTGCCTCCAGTGGTGTAACTAGTAAAAATGGCCCTCGGGAGAGAGCAGCACATAAGCTTATCTTACTATTCATGGATGTTTCATTTTAGCATTCTTTTTGTGGATTTTGTTTGCAGTGTAAAAAATGCTTAAACTTTATAAAGCCACAGCCAAAAAATTAACAAAGGTAATGGTAGTTTAAACATGTTAAGCTAAAATGGCATTTGCCATGATTTCATGTTAGTAAAATTATTGATAAAAGTACAGTCTTCTACTTTTCAGTCATTTGAGCTTCTGTTTTGAGTAAGAAAATTCTTTCAGAAAAGTTGCTCCATGGTGTTCTTTTGTGTTTTAAAGAAACTCTTCCAAAATAGTTGAGTTTTAACTTTGTCATTAGTATTTTTTTAACAATTCAATAATAAAGCATAGTAATTCTAGTGGTAAAGATGCTTCAGTATCTACATTATGTGCTTCCAGTAATAAAGTTTCCCCCATTTTTTCTTAAAAAGGTATTAGATGATTGTGGCATCTTACCACTGGAATCTTTTTTATTCAGGTGGCTTTTTTTTTTTTTTTTTTTTTGAGACAGAGTTTCACTTTATTGCCCAGGCTAGAGTGAGTGCCTTGGCGTCAGCCTAGCTCACAGCAACCTCAAACTCCTGGGCTCAAGCAATCCTGCTGCCTCAGCCTCCCAAGTAGCTGGGACTACAGGCATGTGCCACCATGCCCGGCTAATTTTTTTTTTCTATATATATTTTAGTTGGCCAATTAATTTCTTTCTATTTATAGTAGAGATGGGGTCTCGCTCTTGCTCAGGCTGGTCTCGAACTCCTGAGCTCAAATGATCCGCCCACCTCGGCCTCCCAGAGAGCTAGGATTACAGGCTTGAGCCACCGCGCCCGGCCATTCAGGTGGCTTTTAACCCAAGTGACAACACTCCATTCCACCCCTCCCCTTGGCATCTGCTTGATAAAAACTAGAGATGCTGCTGAACGTTCTACAATGCACAGGATAATCTCTTCACAACAGAGAATTATTTTGTCCAGGATGTCAGCAGTGCTGAGATAGAAATCCTGTTTATTGACAAAACCCTACTATATTTGTATGAAAAGAATATGAGCTATCATTCTGTGGGCTATACTATTTAATTGTGTTTCTTTAGAGTATACTATTTTTTTAAATGGCACCTTAAAGTTCAGAAAGTAAATGATCAAGCTTTAGTCAGAGAACATCATTTTTAATGTTTAGTGTTCTGTTTGTAAAGCAAAGTTTATTTTTCTTGTCAAAGGAAGCTATGTGGCAAATTATTATTATAGGACAACTATTATTAATATTAATGATTACCTTGAGGCTCTAGTTACTTTTTCAGGAATTTGTATTCAAACTAGGAGGGAAAAGATAAAGAAAACTGGAGCTGACAACCTGCATTCATCATAAGCACCTTGAGATCTTAATTGTGATCAGTTACTTCCAGTTCTGGAAACCAGGACAATGTCCAGTGCCTAGGATGTGGTAGGCTCTCAGTAAATCTTCAGTGGGAAGATGGATAGGTGTGCAGCTTACTTAGTATGCTCACAATACTTACGCTCTGCAAGTTGAATAAGATGCTTGATCATTCACCCCTGGTCATTTTCAAGTTTGTTCTTCAAAGCTTCAGTGGAATTCCCATTTACTCTCCCCCTGCACTCTATGTAGTTATTAACTATTAAAAGATTGAAGTCCCCTTTCTAAAGAAGTAATAGTAATAGGTAGAGTTTACAGACACCACATGTCAGTTTGTGGGCTAAAGTTTTTTTTTCCACAGTGTGAGGTATTACTGTCTTTATTTTATAGGCGAGAAGGCTCAGGCTTAATGAAAGTTAAGATTCAAACCCTACTCTATTTGATACCAAAGCTGTGCTCTTAACCACTACAAAATATCTGACTGTATAATTTGGTCCTCAAGAGCCAAACTGCCGAGGCGTAAATCCTGGTTCTTTAGCATGGTCTTGGGAAAGCTATTTAACCTTTCCCCTGTTTCTAAAATGTGGGTAACAGTGTTACCCTCAAGGTTTTTGGTAATGTTAATACATGCTTAGAACGGTACTGGCACAGAGTGATTGCTTAATTTTAGCTCTTTTTTAATGATTATAATTAATATCTTCTTTGTAGAAAGGATTTGTGACTGCCTCAGGTATTATCCAATACTAACTTTGTCTTTCTTTACATGAGTTGTCATGAAAGAGATAGAAGTATAAAATACGAATCTTGCCCTTAAAGACTTTGTAATCTATTTGGGAAGACAAGAAAAATAAACATGAAACCTGACAAACATAATCAATAATTGCTAAATCATATAATAGAGACTAAAGATGTAAGTAGAATTTAGTTTGGGGAAATACATTTACAGCTTAAAATTTTTCTTTTCAAGTATCTAGAAGCTTTTCAAGTCTTATGCCAGGGACTTTTGTGCCACTGTGTTCAGGATATTGGCTTTATCCTGGGATTTCCTTTTGTTTTCTTATCCACCCTGAACTTTATGGTCCAGTCACCTGACTGAGCAATACCTCAAATCCCTTGTCATTGTCATCCTCTTCCAGGCTACATCTCTAATATCCAGTATTTTTGAGAACTTGCTCTCCCTGTTTCCACCCTTGGAATGTTGGTGGGAATCGGCACTATTAATTTTGGATTCCAACATTTGCTGGTCCTTTGATACCTTTGATCTTCAGTCATCTTACCTGTCTATAGTCAGCTTCCTTTTCCATTCCCTAGAAGATATTTCCAAGTATTTACTGCTCTTTTTCTTATTCATTAGACATCACAATGGCCTCTCATTTACAAATAAAAGAGAGACTTTCAGACTTTCAGCTCCCTTTTTTCACCCTTCCCAGGCTGGCATCTATTAGACTTTTTGCTAAAATTAAAGTTACCTTGATTTCTGCATCTCATCTTTTGATTGTACCTCCCTTTCCTTTTCTGCATTTTCTAATTAACTCTCCTGTCACTGCATTTTCCTTTTGGGAGATTTCATTCACTTCCATGTCTCAGTTTGCCAATTACATACCAGTGAACCTCATTTTGCAGCTCAGATCTCTCTCTTGGACTATAAATGGATATTTCCAAAAACTTACTGAATACTTTCAACTTGGAGGTCCTGGGTCACTTCAGGGTTGTCTTTTGTCAACAGAACCTATTAGTAATACATACCCACTTCTCCAAAAACAGGTTAAATTTTTCCTGTCCCCTATTATTTTCTGTTACATTCTTCTTAGTGTGACACCCTTTTTATAAGTTTGTTTTGTCTCTATGCTTTCTAATCCTTTCTCTAGAATTAACTAACTAAAAAGGAAAATTAATGATCTATTTTTTAAAAAACCCAAGATTTCTCATTGCCTTTAGCTTAGATTGAAAATCCAGTTTCTACAGCAAAGTTTTTCTATAATGGGATTGAGAGAAAATTGAATGGTGACCTTGTCCTACTTCACAAAGGGATGGGTTTTTTATTTTAAACATTTTATGTTTTTCCTGACTTCCTAAAATTTTATTACCTGCTACCACTTTTATCATCTGTTATGGGGTGATATTTGAATTAGCTCGATCTTTTATACTTAATATTTAAGTGTACAAATGTCCAGTTTTCAAGGAATGCTCTTCCCAATTTGACTTTCACTGCCATAGTTCACTTTAGACTCTTCCAGAATTTCTTTCAATTCCTGACTGCCATTTATTCACTGCAAGACCTTGGGTAAGACATCCAAAGTGATATTAACAATACTTAGTTGGGTTATTAGGATTCAATTAAATAAGGCATTGAAAGTTCGGGGCCTGGCACATAGTAAATACTCAAGAGACATTCATTAGCTGCTGTGGTTTTATTATTGTGGCTGCCTTACACCCTTAACCCCAATCCTGCTATACCCAAATGTGCAAGGTTATTCACGCCTTTGTCTGTACTACTCACAAGCCCTGGAAGCCTTAGTCTTTCCTCCTCCCACTTCCTGTGTCTACTCCTCCTCTTTCAGAATTCAGCTCTTCTAAGACACGTTTCCCAGCTTGTAGTCCTTTATCGCCCATCCCCACCTTCACATAGGCATTCCCTTAATCTTGCTTTTTGTACATACCTCTCTTTGGGTAATTGTATTTCATTAAAATGTTTACTTTTGAGGTCCTTTTCAGTAGTAGAGATTAGTACTCAATCTATTTATATCCTGGTGTTACCTTCTCTGCCTTGCAGCTAACAGGTTTTTTCAGTCAATAAATACAAAATGCTTAGTCTCCATGGCCACCCTGTGTTAGGTAGGTGTTATTATCTCTGGTTTCCAGATCTGGAAACAGGCTGGATAAGGTTAAATGATTTGCCCCAGGCCTTAGTGTGTTAGTGCTATAAATCTAAAATTTCGCACATTTAATATTGTATAGCTATCCTCTTATTATTTACGTCTCTCTTTATTTATAATAAAATAGAATAGCATTTTATTTTGTGATATGTAAAAAATTCAAAAAATTGGGATTCTACTGATTGAGAATTGTTATAGTTTGATCTGTGTAGAGCATACATTCTTTGTAATATATAATATTGCATATAAAAATAATTGGATATGCAAATATATTTAACATATTGAACTTTTTATAGAACATTTGCTTAGTAAGCATGTAGTTACAATAGTTTGTACTTGAAGGAATTAACATTGTATTTTTTTCAAAATTTGAATTTTTTCTCATTTCAATTAGCTTTTATTAAATACTATCTATTTAGTAGCATCCTTTAGAAAATTATATATTTTATGTAAATTATAGGTCTTTCTTAGTCCTCATAGGAATGTCAGTTTAGGATCATGTAATAATGAATTTAGATAGCCTGATGATTTCTTAATGCTTTTGTATTCATAAAAAATACTGAAACTGGGGAGAGGGGGGAGTACTAGATTATTAAGCTATAAAAGTATTGTATTTCATTAACTTTATAAATAAAGCTACATTACCAGTGTATACGTTGATTCTAGTTATTCTTGAAGTTGTAAGTGGGGTTTAATTGAGTTGCATCATATTATATTTCAAAGAATGAGGGACAGTTTCTTCTTGTAAAGAATAAAGTATAGAGTTGAAAATGAGCAGTATTTATTGTCCCATTATATAATCTTCGAATTCATAGATTTGTTTTGCTTTATTTTTGAATTTAGATTTGCTTATTTAAAAAAATATAAGCATTCCTCTCATTACAGAGCATAGTAATAAAGAAAGATTTCATCCAAAGTTTCACCCTTGTAATAGTAATATTTATATTTGATTTTAGGGAAGCTATGCGAAATTATTTGAAAGAGCGAGGGGATCAAACAGTACTTATTCTTCATGCAAAAGTTGCACAGAAGTCATATGGAAATGAAAAAAGGTAAGATTATTGTTTTTCTGGTGTATAGTTAATTGTAGTTATCACGTGAATTTGCAAATGATATATTAATATGCATGTCAAATGATGCTTTCTGTTACTAGGTTAATTTGCCTTGTACAAAATGAAAACCAGGATTTGTCTCTTGAGGGGAGAGACAAGGTGAATTGTGGCATACTCAAGCCAAAAGGAGAAGATAGTAAAGATCATCTGGCTAAATCCCTAATCTTACAAAATGAAATAATCCACCAGTTTTCATTTGGGCCACATGGTGATGTTCCCAGAGTATTTCTATAATACGGTAGCTTATTCACAAAGAAGCTTTCCTTTTGGTGGAAAATGTAGTTTTATAAACAAATGTGATCCCAAAAGTGCATTTTTAAAAAGGAAAAGGCTAAACAAACCCTTGATCCTAAGACTGTCCTGAACTCAGTTTGAATTGAGCTATGGATGGAGCGATTATTAAAGAAAAGAGTTCCTGGCCCTCTCTTCCTTGACCCTGTGCCTATTCTGGTGGTTGTTAAGAAAAAACACCAAAACTTCGTTCATACTCTTATAGCACCTGAATGCAGGCACTGCAAAAATCGTCTGTAAAGTAGAATAGCCAAAATTAAATGAGAACAAAGTGATCTTTAAATTATTTCTCCTGGTATCCTGTAAATTTCAGCGTTTTTTTTTTTTGTGTATAACTGTGGACTTTTATTGTTAGTTTTTCTGCTTGGTTCCTGAAATTTTCTGTGAATAGTTTATTGAGTCTTTGTCTTTCAGACAGCATCTTTTGGTTAATCATTTCATAGATAAAGATAGCTGGCTTGTGGGAAAAGATCAAAGTTTTTTTTGGATTGGCTGCAAAAGTACCAAACTGAAGGGAGGAGTAATGAAAAGTCAGGTTTTGGAGTTGAGTTGGAAGGAATGAGTAGAATCTTAAAGTTTGTGACATAAAGGAAACCTTAGCATATGCAGAGAAGAAGGCAAAATACAAGTATACAATCATTTACATGCTAGAAGAAAATTAAGAGGTTACTTTCTTAAAGCCAACTAAATCTGAGCTGAAAAGTAAAGCTATTAAAGAATATGAATAAGTGAAAACAATATTTAGGATTCATAAGTGTTTTCAGGTTTGTTAAATTTTTGATTATTTCATCTTACTAATAAAACTTACTGATTTAGGGTTAAATTTGGGAAAAGGTTGGTATCAATCTATAGTTTGGGTTATAGAATAACATCTTTTTTCATGAAATTGATAATAGAAATTCAGAAATTTTTTTCTAATGATGATTTACTGTGTGTATATATAGCAAATCATTTGTTCTCTAAGCAAAACAAGTCAATACCCTCATTACTGAAGAAGAATCTAAAAGGCCAACTGTGCTCCGCATAGTGAATCTGAAGTAGAAACAGTTTTCATATCAGCTCCAATCATGAGCTAGACATTGTTTTTGAAATGCTTTATAAATATTTTTAAAATTTTAATCCTCAGAGCAGTCTTATAATAAAGTAGGCATGTTATAATCCCCATTCTGCGGGTGAGGAAACTAAATATCAAAGACCTTAAACATGCCAAGGTTCACATTAGTTAGGAATCTATGTAGTTAGGATTGGAGCTTCTGAAGCTCTAATTCCAAATTTCTTATTCTTTTTATTGCCTTTAATTGTTGGTTATCTATCCTAGTATTAAATGACATAGTGCCTTTAAAAACTACCAGTAATAAAAAGTGATATATGTATATACAGTATCTTGCTGTGTGGCCCAGGCTAGAGTGCAGTGGCATCAGGAAAGCTCACTGCAACCTCTAGCTCCTGGATTTAAGCAATCCTTCTGCCTCAGCCTCAAAGTAGCTGGGACTCCAGGCCTACGGCACCTCGCTGGGCTCATTTTTTAATATTTTGTAGAGTTGGGGTCTTGTTCTTGCTCAGGCTGGTCTTGAACTCTTGAGCTCAAGAGATCCTCCCACATCAGCCTCCCAGAGTGCTAGGATTACAGGCGTGAGCCACCATGCCTGGCCCTGGAAGTAAAGATATTTGAGTATAAACATCGTACGCCGGGCGAGGTGGCTCACGCCTGTAATCCTAGCACTCTGGGAGGCCAAGGCGGGCAGATTGCTCGAGGTCAGGAGTTCGAAACCAGCCTGAGCAAGAGTGAGACCCTGTCTCTACTATAAATAGAAAGAAATTAATTGGCCAACTAATATATATATAGAAAAATTAGCCGGGCATGGTGGCGCATGCCTGTAGTCCAGCTACTCGGGAGGCTGAGGCAGCAGGATTGCTTGAGCCCAGGAGTTTGAGGTTGCTGTGAGCTAGGCTGATGCCATAGCACTCACTCTATCCTGGGCAACAAAGTGAGCCTCTGTCTCAAAAAAAAAAAAAACATTGTAAATTTTGCCTAGGATTGTTCTGATTGAATTATGAATAGATACATGTTTATCATATACCTTCAAACTTGGGCAGGCTGCTTTTCTTTCTCTAAATTTTTAAAGATTCATTTTAGTACATTTGGATTCATTTATTCCGTATTTCTGATCACCTATTAGGGGTCAAATCGTATACAAAAGGATCTTTACTATGAGTTTTAAAAGTCACTATGTCATTTAATACTAGGATGGATAACCCATGCCCAGTGGAGATAACAGAAGGGGAAGAGCTATTCAAAAAATTATGTTAAGTCCAGATAAGGTTTTTGTTTATCCGTTACTGTTAAAAATATGAATAGGCCGGGCGCGGTGGCTCAAGCCTGTAATCCTAGCTCTCTGGGAGGCCGAGGTGGGCGGATCATTTGAGCTCAGGAGTTCGAGACCAGCCTGAGCAAGAGCGAGACCCCATCTCTACTATAAATAGAAAGAAATTAATTGGCCAACTAATATATATATAAAAAAATTAGCCGGGCATGGTGGCACATGCCTGTAGTCCCAGCTACTTGGGAGGCTGAGGCAGCAGGATTGCTTGAGCCCAGGAGTTTGAGGTTGCTGTGAGCTAGGCTGACGCCACGGCACTCACTCTAGCCTGGGCAATAAAGTGAGACTCTGTCTCAAAAAAAAAAATACGAATAGAGACCTGTAGAGGCTTATCAAGTTAAAAAAAGAAATTTAATTGTTATCTTTTATTGAAGTAGCTTTTATTTTCAATTTTTTTTCTATTAATTTGATATGACCTAGCTGGTCTAAAACTCCAGTCACAAGAAAGCCGGAATAATCTAAGCTTTTAAGGCCTCCAAAAAAATGAAGAAAAAATTATGATAAGGCCAGAGTAACTATTTTACTATATTTTGACTTATTTGTATTGTTAAAATTTCCAAAGGAGACATGCATTACTTTATAATGAAAGGGTAGACCTGTTAAATTTACTTGATTTTTTAAATTTTTGAAACAAAGTATTAGTAGTAAGGGACTGCTAATGCAAGTCTAGCCTTCTGGACAACTGGCAAGCTCTGCTGAAGCTTGAGTAATGATTAAGACATTGACTGCCACGCTAGAAAAAAAAATTTTTTTCCCCCTGGGGCCACGGTGTTTTATTAAAACAAAACTATCCTTTCTAATTGTTATTTTGTATTGTTTTCTATGGGTGAGTTATGTGCAATGCAGTCCATGTGTTTAAATTGTCTTTTTTTTGAGATAGAGTCTCACTCTGTCACCCAGGCTAGAGTGCAGGGGCATCATCATAGCTCACTGCATCCTCCAACTCCTGGGCTGAAGCGAACCTCCTGCCTCAGCCTCCTGAGTAGCTGGGACTACAGGTGGGCGCCACCACACCCTGGCTAATTTTTTCTGGTTTTGGTCGATAATGGAGTCTCGCTCTTGTGCAGGCTGGTCTTGAACTCCAGACCTCTATCAGTCCTCCTGCCTCTGCCTCCCAGAGTGCTAGGATTACAGGCATCAGCCACCCCACCAGGCCTAAATTATCAATATTAATTGTAACAATAAGAATATCAACAAGTAAGATTGTCATGAACCAACTGTAGGGTTTTGCTTCACAAGGCCCCAAGGCTCAAAACTAGCTTGAGTTTAATACAACTCCCCCACATTGTGTTCCATAAAACCCATTCCTGGTGCCAAAAAGGTTGGGGAGTGCTGTTAAAATAGGAGGGTCTGGTTCCTTGTTGGAGTGCACAATGGAAAGAAGATGATCTGCCTTCTTTCTGATCCTGGTTTGGAAGGTTACCTGGGGACATGACAAAAGTCTTCTTGGCCGTGTCCCTTTGGCATATAAAATAACTCCAGTGAATGATGCTAAAAATATTTGCTCAGGAAATTTTATTCTAAAATTTAAAATTGTTCTTGATATCAACTATTATACCTAATATTAACTAATACTTATTTGTGTAGCACATCTAGTATCCCATTTGTTAGTGATCAGTTATAATTTTTCATTAAAGAATGGCATCCTAGGTTAAAACATAAACTTTTAAAAGGATTATTTTTTCTAGAGAAAATGTTAATATGCTGTGTGACATAAGATTCAACTTTGTAGAAGGAAGTAATTAAGCAGTAGTTATAGTGATACTGTTGAGAAAATTAACAGTAAAGCCATTTAGACAATTACACTGTGATTCTGAAGTCACATTGAGAATCGTGTTAATTGGAGTAATTGTAGTTTGCAAAAAGTTCCTAAATATGCTCCTTTTAAACTGAATAATTGGTGATTACGGGTAATGATTCTGCAAGATAATATAAATGACATGAGTTTGGATTTTGTTTAACCTAACTTACCTGTTTAGCCTATATACTGGGCTGAATAAAAAGCCTTTGAATTCTGTAAGGTACTTTTCAAACCTCATCTCAAGATTTGAGGAAAAAATTATTGAAACGTTCTCTGAAAATAAAAGACTGATTATTTGAACTTTGAAATGAATAAAATCTTAAATGTGTGCACATTGCCACCAAGTGGCAGAGAAAAGCATTGTTTACCATAGTTACTTTGATAGAACTACTGGGAAAGATGAGAAAATAAAGGCAACATTATTTCATAGGATGTATTTATAGCAGCTGTTAAACTCTGTAAGCTAACCACTTATTGGTAAAACTCATTTCACTGAGTTGGTACCTGTTGACCAACTGTCCAAATTAAAAAAAAAAAAATCATTGGTTTCACACACCATTATAGAGATGTAGTTTAATTTTTCTTCTGTTAATTTGGATGATTTTAACCTGCTCCCTTTAGTTTCCTTTCTTTTGCCTGTATTCTTCCCTTTTTTGTATGTATGCTTATCTTCTGTTTGATTACTGTGTTATTACCGAAGTGTATGGAAATGAAAATTTGATTTATTGGCTGTATTTTAGGGGGTGACAGTATTGGGATGTTTTTAAGATATGATTTCGTCATGACGTGATAGAAATAACCTCAATGTTTAGATTACATTAGATTTACTGTTTTCTTCCATCATACGTTTTTTGAATAATTTGTAGTTGACATAAAAAAAAAAAAAAACCCACAAGGCTAGCTCAGAGCCTGTTGGAGAGTCTTCATTTTTCTTACATTTATTACATTATTTGAAAACCATTTTCAGGGTAGAACATTGGTCAGTGTTTTGAGTAAAGAATTTCTCATCAACCCTGTTAGTTTCATCTATTTTGTCACAGTACTCTTGAGAAAACCGGCACTAATCATTCTTTTATCATTTTAGCTCTCTTTAGATTTTTCAATGGTATACAGGTTGTGCATCTCAAATCCAAACATCCAAAATGCTCCAAAATCTGAACATTTTGAGTGTCAGTATGATGCTCAAAAGCTCATTGGAACATTTTGGATTTTGAATTGTCAGATTTGGGATGTTCAACTGGTAAATATAAATGCAGATATTCCAAAATATGAAATCCAAAATATTTCTGGTCCCAAGTATTTTGGATAAGGTATTCTCACCATGTATTATACTAAAGAATAGCACTTTGGATTTTATCACTGACATACCAATTTAGTAAGGAGTCTTAATATCAGATTTTGGTAATATACTAACAGGAAACATATTTCCAAAATTGATGTCTTCTCAACCTCCTGAGAGTATGCCAGTCTAGGTATTTGAGTCAGTGCCATGGTAAAGCATTGGGTGGCTCCCAGCATTAGAAGCCAGAAAGATCCCTGATATAGCCTTGAACTGAATCAACTCCAAAACTAGCCCAGCTAATCCAGGCATCCCTCCAAAACTGGAGTGACCTGGAGCTGGGCCCACTACCTTGGCTGTGACCTTTATAACCATGGCCTCAGTGTGAGTATACATGCATGAAAGCTGCTCTTCTTTTTTATTGGTTTAAGTAAATATGAGAAGACTGCAGAGGCTTCCCTCCTTGCTCAGTGTGATCCCTGGGGCCCACTTGGTCTGCTTGCCCATTACCTGTCTTCACCCCCTATTGATCTCCCTCCTCTCTATTCCAGTCACTCTGGTCTATTTGTTTTTCCTCACTATTGGTCAGAATTCTTCCCATCAGAGCCTTTGCTCTTGCTCTTCCCTCTGCTGTAATGTTCCTGGTCCCAGATGTCCACGTGGCTTTAGGTCATGACTGGAAGTCCCCTCCTTAAGGAAGCTTTCCCTGGCCACCCCAGGTCATCTCTGTTTCAAGTTCCCCTTTCCTGCTTTATTCTTTCCCCTCAGTACACATGATTATTTATGTTACAGAAGGCCTTGCCAAACATTTTTCATTAGGCGCTGAGTACATTTCAGTAAAATTTTGTGTACATAATGTTCAAGGAAAGTAAATGGAATGAAGAGAAGTTAGTCAATGGGTACAAACATATTGTTAGATGAAATGTGTAAGTTCTCATGGTCCATAGCACAATAGGGTGACTTACAGTTAGCAACAATGTATTGCATATTTCAAAGTAGCTAGAAGAGAGAACTTAAAGTGTTCCCAACACATACAAATGATAAATACCCAAGGTGATAGATACCTCAAATATCCTGAATTGATCATTATACATTCTATACATGTAAAAAATACCATTTGTGTCCTATAAATATGTAAAATGTTATGAATCAATAAAAAGGGGGAAAAAGAAAAGGAAATACTTTCTTAAATCTAATTGCTTTGTGTTTTTTGTTCTTTTCCTATTCTTCAGGTTCTTTTGCCCTCCTCCTTGTGTGTATCTTATGGGCAGTGGATGGAAGAAAAAAAAAGAACAAATGGAGCGTGATGGTTGTTCTGAACAAGAGTCTCAACCATGTGCATTTATTGGAATAGGGAATAGTGACCAAGAAATGCAGCAGCTAAACTTGGAAGGAAAGGTAAATTAGGACTGCTAGTTTCCCATTAAGGGGCACCATGGTCCGCGAATGTAGTTTTCATTCATTTGTGTGACAGGGATTTTTTTAAATGGCTATTTAGACTACATTGAGATCAGAACATTGAATGTCTTTTAAAATAGTGCATAAAAAGCTATTCCCTTACTTGATAAATCTTTATTGAATATCTTAATGTTTGTTTTATTTGGCATTAGGAATAGGGGTTGGAGGATAGTATTGAGGGGGATTTGTACTCTCAGTTCAGTTTTAGAACTGGGTATGGTGACTCTTGCCTGTAATCCTAGCACTTTGGAAGCCTGAGCCAGGAGGATCACTCAAGGCTAGGAATTCGAGACTAGCCTGGGCAACATAGCAAGACCCTGTTTCTATAAGAAAAAATGGAGCTGGACATGGTGGCATGCACCTGTAGTCCTAGCTACTTGGGAGGCTGAGGTAGGAGGATCACTTCAGCCCAGGAATTTGTGGTTACAGTGAGCTATGATTGCATACTAGCCTGGGTGACAGAGTGACACCCTGTCTTTAAAAAAAAAAAAAATTCAATTTTAGTAATTTTACAGATTGTGGGTACTGAGAACCCTCAATGTCAACCTCCTTCAAATTTGGCTATTTGTATGTTATTTATAGCTTTATGGTTTTTATCAGTAAGACTTGTTGACTATGTATTTTAAATTAGGTTTGGGATAATACTTATTAAAATGAAGATTATTTCATCTTAAAATAAATCAGTAAAACCGTTTCTCAATTATGACCCTTGAGTAAAGAGTATATTTAAGTGGTGGGTTGATATAATAGATCTTAGCAATGTCTCATCTGTTTTCTTGTTATATAGAAAGTCTCAGAGTTACATGCCTGCAAGCTCTACATTTAGACATTGAGTACTATGAATGAGTGGATCAGAATAGGTAGTGAGAAGCCAGGAATTCTAGCTACCAGTATATATAACTGTTTAATAGAACTTGATTGTTTGCCTTAATGAATTCCAGCTTTCAGTAATTTTAAGTAAGGTAATAACAAACAAGTCAACCAATAGCATAACTGCTTGCCTTTCCCAGCATCATAGCTTAGTAGTGCCATGTTCAAATTTTATACCTTTAGGGGCTGCCTCAGCATGGAAATCTTTCTGCTATCTTGTGTCATGCCTTTTTAAAAATTTCTATCATTATACCCATTCCCTAAGGCCTAGAAATTGGCAGTAGAGGAATAGAATGTCTGAAAACTCAAGCTTTTAACTAGTATTTAAAACACCTACTAATAGGGTATTATTTTTGCAGTGTTAGAATTGATATTTCTTTGTTTCAGGGCAATGCTTTTATTGCCTAAAGATTTTCGAAGACTTGTTTTTAAAGAGATTATTTTATGCCATTTTCTCTTCTAGAATTCTGTTAACTAATTTAGCTTTTTAGTATTGTAAAATGTAATTTTAACTTTTATTTGCTTATTTTCTAAGAATGACTTTTTCCCTTTTTTTCTTATGGAATTTGAATTGGTTCTGGTCAGTGGCCTTATAGTTTTTTAAAAGTAATAGTTCCAATAAAGTTACCTCAGGTATGATTTTTATGGTTTCAAACTACTCATTGTAATTAGGGTTATATTTCCTTTCTTTCCAGAGATGTGCATGTTTGTTTTTTCTGAATAAAATGAAGTCCTTTGTGTGTAGGTCTTAGGATCCCACCTTCTCTGACCTTTTTTCTTTACCTGTTTGCCTATGTGTCTTGCCATTTATGCTGCATTTCAGCATTTTCTCTTTCCTGATACAGATAATATCCATTAGTTTTAACACTAAAAATTAAGTGATCTCAACATTTTTAAGATTTCCCATTAGAATGTAATTCCCTTCGATGCACATTTTATTTTTGCTTCCTGTTACTGTCATCTTTAGTGCATTGATACCCATTTTCATAGACCTCATCTTATGTTGCAGAACAATTCCATTGTTTAGGCTTAATTTGACCGTCAGTGCTGTCATTTTAAAATGTATGGCGGACCCATGGACACAGCAGCTCACAGATGCCATCTCTGAGTGCTTTGGAGATCCTTGGGTGAAAGAAGCTGTGTGACTGCAAAGTACTGTTGTTTTTATTTTTCTTATTACTATTATTAATAATTTTATCTTATTTTGCCTTCTGCAGAGCAAAGCCTCTTGAAGCTTTTGCCAAACTTTTGAATTTTAAAAACTTAATTGAGTGTAGAATATTCAAGATGGCACCTACATTTTCTTAAATAACTTTGCTATAAGAAATGAAATAAACTATCGCACTATTTTTGTCTGCTACTAAGGCTTGCCTATGAGTAAAATTTTAAAGATTAAAACATAAAAGTCATTAACTATTTCCTAAAGGAGTGGTATTTGCTCTGCTTTTGTAAAGGAACACACAGCAGAGGTAGTTGAAGAAATTTGTTTAGTCTAATTTTAAAGTGCAGTGTTGATCTTTTAAAAAATATAAGTCAGTTATTTTAGATACTTATACTGTGTTTGGGCATCATTTACCCTGTCTGGAAAAGGAGGTCAATAATTTAGGCCCCTCCCTAATTCACAGGGATCAGGGGAATAGGAAAGATTTTAGAATTGCCACATGTGATTGAAATCATAGCATTTTGAAGTGTCTTTGCTTTTTGTTAAGTGCTATAATTCTTTTATACTGTCTTTTCAGTTACCAGAATTTTTACTCTGATAAACTGCATAATGCCTTGAACATTTTCTGTAGTACCTTTAAATTTAGTTCTTTTGGTGATGCAATTATGAATGGTCCCATTGGGCAAAGTTAACCATTTTAAAAATAGTTCTTTAAAGCATACTAATGTAATCTCTTTCTGGTTTTAGATATTTTATAAGCATCTAGTTAGTCCAGTGTTGTTTTCTTCATACTTTTAAGTGGTTACTCTAGCATTTAGCTATGTAAAGAAAAACATTCTATGTACTATTTTGAGAAGGACCACTGCTGAAATCTTTTACATAATTCTATTGAATTCTGATAACCTTATTTATATCTTTTCTTTGCAGAAAGATAGTCATAGCTTTTTTTAACTGTAAAATTTCCATTTTTAAAAATAACTAACACTGCTAATTCCGTGAAGCAGATGTAGTGCTAAATAAAACAAGAAAAGACTTTAAAAACAGTCTTTTAAAAAGGGTACAATATATCACAATGTTTGTATCTTACAGACTTGATAAGGAAGATTTTGTACTTTCTTCAGAGATCAATTTGAGTAATTTTTACAGTTGGTAAATTTTTATCAGCTATCCATTGGAATTATTTCATTTAAACCAGATCGAACCTAACCATGGCCATTCTGAGTTGTAGATACATAACCAACAAAGTTTTGGTGGTATAAAACTTTTCTTTTCTTTCACAGAACTATTGCACAGCCAAAACATTATACATATCTGATTCAGACAAAAGGAAGCACTTCATGTTGTCTGTAAAGATGTTCTATGGCAACAGTGATGACATTGGTGTGTTCCTCAGCAAGCGGATAAAAGTCATCTCCAAACCTTCCAAAAAGAAGCAATCATTGAAAAATGCTGACTGTATGTATGCTTGAGTTTTCTTATTTGTCCCCAGCTCCCACCTTGAATTAATAACACAAATTATTTTTCAAATTAAAATTGCTTTTTCAATAGCCAGTTCAGTCTTTACTAATATTTTTGTGGCCCTCTTTATTGTCTTTTTTTTTTTTTTTAATTGAAAATGGTCTAATGAAGTGGTTCTCAACCACATTCGTTCTTTAGTTCTGCTCAGGGGCATTTAGGAAATAGGAGGTGTTTTTCTTCTGTAGTCACAGTGACTGGAGGGGATGATACTGGCATTGGATATATTCAGCCAGTGTTACTAAATGTCCTACAATGCCCAAGAAAGTTCCCATTCCCGCAAAGAATTGATCTGCTCTGAATGTCAGTATCACCCGTTTGAAAAATCACATGGACTTTGGAAGCCATCCTGAGAACCTAAACAAAATTTTAAAGATGGTTGCTCTAGCAGAGATTAGTGTCCCATCAGCAAGTTAATTTTAGACTACCAAAGATACATACTGTGTTTAAATTGTACATTTCAACCTCTACAACCATTTTTTTAAATTCAGCTTTTTATTATAGAAACTTTCAAATTTATATAAAAGGGGAAAAGAAGTATAATGTAACCATCCACCTAGCCCCAACAGGTTTAACCAATTCTGTTTCATTATTTCCATCACTACCAACACCTCTCCCTATTCCAAATGCTGGAATATTATAATGTAAGTAAATCTCAATGATCCTGTCCTTTCAACCAAAATGTCTGCAGTAGTGACTAAAATGTGACTTTTCTTTTTAAACATTATTATACCTATCAAAGTTGATAGTAGTTCCTTAATGCCATCTAATATTCATTCCATGTACAGATTTATCAGATTGTCTCACCAATGTCTTGTTACAATTGTTTTTGTTCTATTTTATAGTTGGTTTATTCAAACCCGGATTCCAACAAGGTCCAAACACTTTAATCTGTAAGAGTTTCTTCTCTTCTCCCTCTCCCACCTTTTTTCCTTCCATGTCATATATTTGTCGAAGAAACTAGCTCATTTTTTCTGTGGAATTTTTATATTCTGGATTTGGCTGATTATATGTTTATCTCATATTTTCCATGAACTGGTAGTTGGACTTAAAGACTTTTAGAATTAAGTTGGTACTATACACATTCATTTCCATTGGATCAGAAGCCGTATATCTGACTATCCCATTTTTTGTCATATTAAGATTGGTTATAATAAGTTCAGCTGTTGTTAGTCTAATGATTCTAATTCATCCATAAAGTTCCCCAGCAACCTTTAACCAAATTCTTTTGTAGCCATTGGTGATGGCTGCTTAAATATAATTCATCACGAACTGCAAACCGTGATGAATTTTTCTTATTTTTTATTTTTTCTTATTTTTTATTCATAACTTCTGCATTTGTTAGCTGGAGTTTTCTTACAAAGAGTGACTTTGGTCTATGGGCTGTTTGCTTCAAAGGTAGTCTGTTGAGAAAAGGCAGGATTAGCTGGACTGTTTACTCATTAGTAGAGTAATAATATTCTTTGAAAGTAGCCAGTGAAGGTTTTAGGGGTTTTGTTTTATTTGCTTGCTTTTTATTTTATTGTATTATTAACTCATGGATTTTTATGTATTAGATGTATTTTAATCTACTCAGTCCTTATTAATGTCATTTACTTTATATTATGGAAAATTTCAAAGACAGCAAAGTAGACAGTTGCATAATAAAATGAAACCTCTTAGGTTCATCCTTTAACATCAGCAGTATTCTTAACTTTAGACCAATCTTATTTTATCTTTATTTATACCCTACCCTAGCCTCATTTCCTCTGCCCTCAGTTTGATGCAAATCCCAGACATAATATCATCTGTAAATATGTCTGTGTGTCTCTAAAAGATGGACTCTCTTTTTAATATATTCACAATACCATGATTACATAAAAACAACATATGAAGCAACTATAAGAAGAAATACTTTCTTGATATCATCAAATATCCAGTCAGTATTTAAATTTAAATTGTCATTTTAAAAATGAATTTGTTAGAATCAGGATTCAAATCTACCAGATTTTACAATATTATTGTATTAATATATCCTTAAATAACCTTTAATCTATGAAGCGCCATCTGCAATTTATTTATTCAGGAAACTTGAGTTATTTGGCCTTTAAGAGTTGCATATACTGGATTTTGCTAATTTCATTCCTTTGGTGTAGTTTAATTTTTGTAAATTGGTAGCATTAGAAAGAAACAGAGCTGGACTCTACTTAAAGTTGGAAAGACAGATTTCATTTAGTATTATTGCAGTAGGGGAAAAGAGACTTAAGTATAGAACTGAGTTCAATTCTGAGATACAGCAAAGACAAGTGGGGATTTATAGCCAAGGAGCAGAGTGAGGGCGTCAATGGATGGAAAATTAAGAGGAGGCATCACAGGTAGGGGGATTCTTTGCTAACCCCACTTAACAGGACTCCAGGTAAAGGCAAGCCAAGGTGATTGTATGTCAAGGATGAGGGGATGACTTAGCAGGATTCTTGCTACAACTGGGCTAAGTAGACTAATGACAGGACATAAGGACAAACACTAAAAGTTTGGTGAAGGAGAGGATCTTTGTCAGTGGTTAATCTAGAAGCTCGATCAGATTTAAAGTTGCTGTTCTTTGGTTCTTTTTTTGTTGCTGAAAGGCAAAGCCTACTTCATAGGTGGTGGTGTGTTCTCCTGTACCAGGAGACATTTAATCTTGTATTCAGGCTAATTAAATTCCAAATTACAGGGTTTTATTTAACATCTTTAACTTTGTATTTGTATTGAATATTAGTTTTTTTTTTTTTTTTTTTTTTTGAGACAGAGTCTCACTTTATTACCCAGGCTAGAGTGAGTGCCGTGGCGTCAGCCTAGCTCACAGCAACCTCAAACTCCTGGGCTCAAGCAATCCTGCTGCCTCAGCCTCCCAAGTAGCTGGGACTACAGGCAATGTGCCACCATGCCCGGCTAATTTTTTCTATATATATTAGTTGGCCAATTAATTTCTTTCTATTTATAGTAGAGATGGGGTCTCGCTCTTGCTCAGGCTGGTCTCGAACTCCTGAGCTCAAATGATCCGCCCACCTCGGCCTCCCAGAGAGCTAGGATTACAGGTGTGAGCCACCGTGCCCGGCCTGAATATTAGTTTCTTGATGGCAGAGAACGTATTTCACTTTCAGAATATTTTCCTGCTTACATAGGTATATTTTTTTTTTCTTCAAGAAATTTTATGCTATAATATAATACTTTAAGGTATAAGGTATTTAGAAGAAAGCAAAATTTTCTAAAATCACAATATATAAGAGGCAGTTGCCTCCTTGGTAAACATCCTTCTAGACCCTTTCCTTGGCATATATTTTATAGGATTGGATGCAAGCACATGGAGACAAATATGCAGGCACATATGTTTGGCTAATGGAACCACAGCATACAGGGTGTTTCATAGCCTGCTTTTCCATTCAGTGATATTCAAGGGAGATGTTTTCTTTTCAGTATATTTAGATATACATCGTTTAAATGGGTGAATAGTATTATAATTTATTTCATTGAATTCCTGGACACTTATTATTTTTAAAATATTTTTTCCTCTTCATAGAAAAATCAGTATTACACTAAGCATACTGTGTAGCTCTCATTTTAAGATGATTTTTAATGGACATATTTGATATCATTAGCTTGATATTATTAAGACATTATTGACATTAAGCTATTTTGGTATCTGTATTTTCTTGGAAGGTTAAAATATTTGTTATATCTGTTACATGCTAAATTGTAATCAAGAATAGTCACAACATGCCAAGTAGAGTTATCTTGTGCCCTGTGCCCCAGTCCACATAAGAACTGTTTTTCCTTTGCAGTATGCATTGCCTCAGGAACAAAGGTGGCTCTGTTTAATCGACTTCGATCCCAGACAGTTAGTACCAGATACTTGCACGTAGAAGGAGGTAATTTCCATGCCAGTTCGCAACAATGGGGAGCATTTTATATTCATCTCTGTGAGTATGAAAATATGCATTTGATGATTTTAGTGTGAAGTTGTTAAATTCTTTTTGATAATGAGATATATGGATATATTGTTTTGTTATTTTCCTAAGCAGATCATGAATTCTAAAAGGTGATAATTTGATCTCTTTTTCCACTTGCTGCAGTGGATGATGATGAATCAGAAGGAGAAGAATTCACAGTCCGAGATGGGTACATCCATTATGGACAAACAGTCAAACTTGTGTGTTCAGTTACTGGCATGGCACTCCCAAGATTGGTATGGCTCTACTTTTGCTTGAATGATATGTGAAGTAGAAGTTAATTCTTAAAACAGGAAAATCACAACATTCAAATGTAAAAATACATCTCAGTTTCTTGCTTTTTAATTTAAAAAGTTATGACAATAATCCCTGCTATTAATAATGACTATTACACTCTACCTTATTTCAGAAATGCTTTAAAGTAATTAGTTAATTTTCAAAACTGCATTTCTAATGACTTCCTCTTACAGTATTTCTAATAAATTTTGGTGGCAGTTTCCTTTTTGGTTGTATACCTGAACATGTTCAATAGAGGGCACTATAAATTGCATTAAGTTTTTTTTCTTTACTAATGCAGATATAATGTAATATCCCAATGTAGTACCAAGTTTCTAAAAGTGAAGAAATTCTTATTTCTTTTAAAATATAAGCATAATTTGTATTAGCTTACTCTCACAAGAAGATAGGTTTATTAAATATAAATAAAATTAGTATTTCTTACTTGGGGGAGAGAAATAGGATTTAGGGCTTTTGTTCACTAGAAGATCTTGAAAGTAAAAATTGCTTTTCTCAGTAAAATGAAAACAAAAGTCCCTTATAACTCCAATCCCCCACCTCTAGTTTTTCCCCCTCGTTTTCTGAAACAATACCATTTAGTTATACTAAAGATGAAGGGGATTTATGAGTATGATTGATTCAAGGTCAGGTTGGGGGGATATTGGGCTAACAGAAGAACATTTATTAATAGCATTAATATTACTACTGTTCTGAGCATGCCTTATATTTCTCACTTTGGTGAAATATTTCATTATATTTTCTGGGGCTCTTTCAGCAGAAGTTGGGTGGATCTACAGCTGTCTTAGCAAATGTATCATTTTTTTGTATTTATTTATTTTTGTTTTATTTTTCTGTGTCATGATTGTAATGAGGTGATTCCCCCCCCATTTCAATTTAATAAACTAAAATCCATGACTTTGGTAATATTAATAACAATCTGTAAAACCTTGCAATTAGGACAAATCTTACCAAGAATGGTGAAAAGAAAGAAAAAAGGATGTTAAAGGAAGGGTGTAAAAAATGGAAAGGAAGGCAGAAGCAAACAAAAAACAATTACTCAGTTCTTCTCTTCTCATTCATTATGTGTTACTCTTTGCCAAAGATAATGCTTGTTTGCTTTGGTATTAGTTGCTTGTTCAATAGAAGCACAACTTCAGAGCCTTATGCCTCTGATCAGCAATAGCTTACAGACGACTTAGAAAGCAGACCCATATCTTAACACTGTTCTTCACTCTTTTATGTAAAGTACAATAGTCTGCCTTGCTTGAATATCATCTTTAACTGAATTTTTCATACCCAAAACTGTGTGGCTCTGATTATTAAAGTGTTGCATTAAAAAATTAACATAGATAATGTATTAGAGAAAGTTGCAGTGTCATCATTAGCATGCTGATAAATATGTCTAGAAAGAGGTTCCATGACTGAAGAATTCTGACTTAGCAAATTATAGATGGATTTAGATGTCTATACTCCTTCTGACCCCCCTTGACCTTCATTTATACACAGTTTTCAATAATGATGGTGTTCTGTGGCCTTCATATGCTTTTTATAAGGGTAATCGTACCATATTATCTGAAAGCTGGCTTTTTTTCTTTTAAATGACAGGGTCTTGTTCTGTTGCACAGGCTAGAGTGCAGTGGTAAGGTTATAGTTCGCTGTAACCTCAATCTCCTAGGCTCAGATGATCCTCCTGCCTCAACCTCCTAAGTAGCTCAGGAGTACAGGTTCATACCACCACACTTGTCTAATTTTTTTTTTTAGAGAGAAGATCTTGCTGTGCTGTCCAGGCTAGTCTCAAGCTATCCCTCTGAAGTATTCATATTATATGCGGGAGCCACCATGCCTAGCCAGAAAGTTGGCCTTTAATACTTCCTACAATATCAACCTCATTAGAGAGCTTTGCTTGGAAAATACTATCCCTTCAAGACCAAGTTGCAGTGGGATAAATGTTCTAGTAAAAAATCCTGTTTCTTAGGGTGCTCTCAAAACAGGCATAATCGATACAGATCTAGCCAAGTAACAAGAAACCACTGTTGGCCATTTACTGCAGGTATTTATCAAGGATATCAGATACCCTAAGGGTAGGGATCATATAAGAGTGATTCTGTCACCATATAGCTCCACTCCTAAGGCTTTGTCAGTGCACTTGAATCGCACTGATAACCATTATCCCTGTATGATATGGAAAGTACATTGCTCTCATTTGGTGAATAACCCAATGACATAAACTTCACCAACATTTATTGGGCATTTAGCAGGTATGATGTTAAAAGTATGAACAAGATATGTTTCCTGTCCTTAAGGGCTGTGTCCATTTAACACCAGAAATATGGTAATAAATATTGTACCAGTAATCTCCAAAACCAGCTTAGGGAAAGAAAGAACTGATTGGAATAACCCTTGATGTTTTGTGAATGTATAATCCATCACACACATAGCTTAATTTATAACAAGTTTATATTACCTGTTTTCTTACATTTCTCCCCGCCCCCTTCTTAATAGTTACAAATTATCAAAGCAAGCCTTTGGTGCCATGTTTAGACATCTTGGGTTTCTTTATTGGTGAGAGGTAGGTCGTTCAGCAATGTCTGTGTCCAAAGAACTATTGTGAAAAATAAAAAAAACAAGGTAAACATGGCCCATGTTCCCAATGTGCTTATTATTACTAGCTGGTGGAGAAACAAGTAGCATTTCTATAACCACTCATGACTCGTGGTGGAGACTCATAAGTGAGCGCTATAGACTTATAAGAAGGAAACTTTAGACTTCCTTTAGATCATTTTAAAAAATCAGTTATTTCTCTAAAATCCAAACCTCATTGAATTTAAATACAACCATAAGACTTTAGCGTTGATCTGAAACATTTTGCTTGAGTTTAATTAGCCTCATAGACTATCTTAGAAACTAATTGCTAAAAGTGTAATATCTCCCTTTTAAACTCAAAAATCAGTGGTGATAGTAGGGTAACAATTACTCTGACTAATACACGGCAAAGCTAAAAATGTGTAAATATGAAGAATGTTGACTTCAGAGATTGGGGCTTTATACAGTTGTGGCTAAGCTGAAGATAAATGATCTTTGAGCATAAGTGAGGCATGAGTCGGGTATTAAAAGCTATACATTTCATAATATCAATGGCACTATTCTAAGCACTTTCACATATATTGATAGATTTAATCTTCACCGAACTTTGTGAGAGGTTACTATTGTGGGGCAGAGCATTCATTCATGGTTGTATACATGTATTCTACAAATAGTCCTTAGCACCTTCTGTGTGCCAGGCATTGTCTGGATGCTGGAGATACAGTGGTGAACAAAACAGAGTTCCTCTCATGGAGTTTACATTGTGGTAGGGACAGAGACAAAAAAAAAAAAAAGCTAAAGAAATACTCATATAATGTAGTGCACATTTTATATAGTGATGAGAAAACATAATTAAAACTGGATAAAGGGATAGAGAATTTGGGGAGTCCTTAGGTTAGGGAAGTCTTTTTGAAGTGGTGGTATTTGAACAGAAACTAGCATGAAGTCAAGGAACCACTAACTGAGTGAGGAGCATTTCATGGAGACAGAATGAGTGCTGAAGAGAGTATTTGAGGAATGATAAGGAAACCAGGCTAGTTGGACCAGAGGGAGGAGAGGAACTGAAGCCACGGGGTAGCCATGGGCAAGATCTTGTATCTAGGGTTGGGACTGTATGTTATCTGTGTGTGATAGAAGGCCACTGGAGGGTTTGAAACAGGGCATGATAGCTGATTTGTGTTAAGGAAGGATAATTCTGGCTGCTGTGTGGAGAAGAGAGCATAGGGGTGTGGCAGTGGAAGCAGTGAGACAGGTGTCATAAATCAGGCAAGAGTCGATGGTATTTCGGACTAGGGTTATAGTGGTCAGGTGATGAGAGGTTTCTGATTTGTTTGAAAGTGGACCTGACAGAATTTGCTGACAGATTGGGTGGTTGGGTATGAGAGAAAGCAAGGTGTCAAGGATGACTCTAAGGTTTTTGGATTGAGTGAATGGTGCTGCCATTTATTGAACTGTGAGTTGGGAAGGATCAAGTTTAGGAGAAAATCCAAAATTGTGTTTTGGATATGTTAAGTGTGAGGTGCCTATTAGACATAGTAAGTGGAAATATTGAATAGGTAATTAAATATACACATTATAAGTGCAGGAGAGAGGATAAGGCTAGAGATATAAATTTGTGAGCTGTCAACCTGTACATCATGTAGAGAATATAGGTTATAAAGAGAGAAGAGGTCTGAGGACTTGGCTCTGGGCACCTTAATGGTCAGTTAGAGCAGGTGTAGCCCCTGAAAAGGGAATGCCTGTGTCATGTGCTTCTGAGCAAATGAAGTTAAGGTGAGGACAGAGAATTGCCACAAAAGTCATCTGTCTGGAAGTCCTTATGGCTTTGATGAGCAGTTGTAGTGTAGTTTTTGAGACAGAAGGCTGGAGAGATTGCTATGAAGTGGAGCAGAGAAGTGGGTAGCAAGGAGGAGGGACAGGGACATGTAGTCCAGGAAACGTTTTCTTTACTTTTGATTTTTTTTTTTTTTTTTTTTTGAGACAGAGTCTCACTTTGTTGTTCGGGCTAGAGTGCCGTGGCATCAGCCTAGTTCACAGGAACCTCAAATTCCTGGGCTCAGGCAATCCTTCTGCCTCAGCCTCCCGAGTAGCTGGGACTACAGTCATGTACCACCATGCCTGGCTAATTTTTTTCTATATATTTTTAGTTGTCCAAGTAATTTATTTTATTTTTAGTAGAGACGGGGTCTCACTCTTGCTCAGGCTGATCTCAAACTCCTGAGCTTAAACGATCCACCCGCCTATGCCTCCCAGACTGTTAAGATTACAGGCATGAGCCACCACACCCAGACTACTTTTGATTTTAAGATGAGAAATAGTTATAGCATGTGTATATGTTGTTGGAAGTGATCAGTAAAAATGGAAAATGAGAGTAAAAGAGGTTTTACTATATAAAATCTTGCTCTTCTTCATCATCATCTACTTAGTGATTGCATTCTATGTATCAAGTGTAAGGTTTGGTGGTATTATCGTTCCTGATATCCATATGTGTTTTGTGGACTATTTGGATAGTAAGATTTTACAGTATAGTGGAAAGAGGTTAGGCTGGGCAGGGCAGGCAGCCCTGGGCTCATATTCTGGTCCTTCAGCTACTATCCAGGTTATTTTGATCAATTTACCTGATCTATCTAAGCCCATTTCTTAATCTGCAAAACTAGTTTAATTTTGTTTTGCTTTTAAATAAGTATTGGATAATGGATATAAAATGTTTACACTGACTAGCACACCCACAGTAGCCTTGTAGAGATTTTTCCCTTTGATGTTGGAGTATTTGCCATTGTACATGTGCTACTCAAAATATGGTCCATAGGTCAGCAGCATTAGCATCACCTGAGAATTTGTTAGAAATACAGACTGGCCCCACACAGTCTCTGCCAGATCAGAACCTGTGTTTTTCACAAGAGCCCCAGATGAATTGTGTATACATTAAAGTTTTAAAAGCACTGATCTAGAAAACAAGTGACTGCCTGCCCAGTATTTTTTTAGATGTTCATGGAAGAGGCTAACAATTTGCACGTTTTAACATGCTTGTAATCTAAAAGAGTTTTTTATTGCTAGCCATATTATTTGCAAATGTTTTTGTATATGTAGGCATAGGACAACTAACTATGATATATTATCATATAGCACATGTACTTTCTGTGTGCTCTCGATAGTGTTTTCCATGTGTGGATGACCTTTTATTTCTTAATTATTGAAATACAGATAATTAGGAAAGTTGATAAGCAGACTGCATTACTGGATGCAGACGATCCTGTGTCACAACTCCATAAATGTGCGTTTTACCTTAAGGATACAGAAAGAATGTACTTGTGCCTTTCTCAAGAGAGAATAATTCAATTTCAGGTATGTTTTTAAATTACTGGCAGCTTACAGAAACATGCAGTTCTCATTTGCTGTTAATTGTATCTAAATACATGTGGCTGTATCAAATATTTATCTCCGGTCCAAGGGTCTCTAACACATATGTCCTCATACATGGTGGCAATCCTACATCAGAGAAGAACTCTGAAAACTAGGAAAATGTTCTCAAAGAAACAGTTAAAATCTACTTCCAGGGTTCTTAATCTGGGGAACAAAGAGCCCCTCAGAATATTCAACAACAGATTTTCATTGTTCACTGAATCCTCCGAAATTGTGTGCAGACATTTTTTACTGTGGACAGATGAAGCATTTTTCTAGGGGAGGGTTCAAAAGCTCTTCAGATTTATGTTAGGGTCTCCTAAGATAGTGATGATGTGCTTCAAAAGCTAATCTTTAATTACTCTTACTGAGAAGGCTTTTATGAGACATGACATGGGCAGATGATTTAATAGGATAGTTATAGTTTCATGCAAAACTCCTTTGTAAACTCCCATTCCAGAGTAATGGCCATACACAACTCTGATGAGCGTGCTGGGTCCCTGGTCTAGGTATGTTACAGTAGAGGTGGGGACTTGCCAGTTCAGGTCTTGGTTGCCTCTTTCTGAAAGTGGATAGCTTCTAGGGGCTCCCATTCTCTCTTTCTCAGGGATTTCTAAAGAATTTTAAACAGCCGTTCACATATTAATGAAACTATCTCAGTATTGGTGTACTCTTAATGGTTATCCTAACAGGTATTATTGCTTAATATGTCACTGAAATATTTTGTATTATAACTAAAACTGTCTATGGAGTTTCCATATTAATACTCTATTTGTGTTTATTTAGGGATTGGCAAAGCACCATGCTTTAGGAAGTTGATAAATTTTTATTAAATTCTGTCCTTGTTAACTCTAGTCTGTTACTTTGGCAAAATTCTCTTGTATTACAAAGTATATACAACTCAGTTTCTAAACATTCTTTCTTCATAAGGCCACTCCATGCCCGAAAGAACCAAATAAAGAGATGATAAATGATGGCGCTTCCTGGACAATCATTAGCACAGATAAGGCAGAGTATACGTTTTACGAGGGGATGGGCCCTGTCCTGGCCCCTGTCACCCCTGTGCCTGTCGTAGAGAGTCTTCAGGTGAGACCTCTTAGTCACAATTGGCTTGTAGCTCTTTGCAACTGCTCTCAGCTGTGACTTGGCTGATTTTGTTTCATGGGAATTTTGATTGCGTTATACATCATTTGTTAATAAAATACAAAAATAGGAGGAACATACTTATATGAAAGAAAATTTTAATTTAAATCAACTTGTATGTTATTTTAAAATGTTTTTAGCTAGCTTTGCAACCATGCTATTTAAAAGGAACATTTTTTAACAAACGGAAGTTGAATGGGAATCTAATTTGTGTACTTTAATGAAAAATGAAATGAGTTTTCTCAGTGTTATGATTTTTCTATGAATTGCAGTTGAATGGCGGCGGGGACGTAGCAATGCTTGAACTCACAGGACAGAATTTCACTCCAAATTTACGAGTGTGGTTTGGGGATGTAGAAGCGGAAACTATGTACAGGTACTTGATAAAACTTTTTACATCATCCAAAGGTTGTAAGGGGTATGGGTACCTGAGATTCTTGCCTGACATTGATTCTAATGTGTTAAACAACCTTGTTTTAAGTAAGTCTCATTTCTAAAATGTGCTTTGCTTTTTAAAGTGCTTTTAAGTGATTTATCTTTCCTTCTCAGATGTGGAGAGAGTATGCTCTGCGTCGTCCCAGACATTTCTGCATTCCGAGAAGGTTGGAGATGGGTCCGGCAGCCAGTCCAGGTTCCAGTAACTTTGGTCCGTAATGATGGAATCATTTATTCCACCAGCCTTACCTTTACCTACACACCAGAACCAGGGCCGCGGCCACACTGCAGTGCAGCCGGAGCAATCCTTCGAGCCAATTCAAGCCAAGTGCCCCCCAATGAATCAAACACAAACAGCGCGGGAAGCTACACAGACGCCAGCACAAATTCCACCAGTGTCGCATCATCTACAGCAGCAGTGGTGTCCTAACTACCGTCTTTTTGCTAGGACTTAAACTGACTTGAGTGCGGCAAAAAGTTGACAAAAAAGAGGAAAAATAAATGAACAATCTTTTGTGGTTTCTTGGGAAAACTTTTCATACCAGGCGATACTATTCAAAACCCGTTACCTGCAAGTGCTGATTTGAAATGCAGAAGCCACAGTAAAACAAACACACACAAAAAATCAAAATTTAAAAACTGTTGGAAATCAAGTTTTTCAGCTGTTTTTTTGTTTGGTTGGTTATTGTTTGTTTTTTTCCCAAATGGGCAAGAAATAAATATGTGGCTGGAATAAAAGTTAAGCAAACTAGAAGATACAAATCTAACATAGTTTTTATGGACCAAGGAACTGTATAAGCTTTAGTAAAAGGTACATTTTCACCATACCTTTTTTAATATCATGGTATATAGTACACCTTGTTACCAAATAGGTTGTTCTCTTCCCTACCCACCTTTGAGCTTTTGCTCTAAAGTACATTCAGGTTCTAAGCCTGACCATGCTTGTTTAATTACCATACTCTTCCAGGTATTTTTGGTCTAAGGCTGGAACTGTTTTTTTTTTTTTAAGCTGAAGTCTTAATGACTTTTCATGAGTCAAAATTGTTTTGATTTCAGCAAGTCAAATCTTGTAAAGGCCTGCATATTTTTTTTAAGATTATATGAAGTCTGTGCAAAAGCTTTAAAAAGAAAATGCCTCTGCCTTGCCTGCAATACATGCAATGTATGTTACCTTAGTCTCTATTCTCAGACACTGTTGGTAGTTATTTCTGTGTTTTCCTTTTTTTAAAAAATGTATTTATAGTGGTTATCTGAGAGGTTCTGACATTTACATGGAATTCAGTGTGGCCATTTAGTCATTAATGAGTAAATGGCGCAGAACATGTTGGTGTTTGAAGTGTTCTCTCCCCTTTTCTCATATGTAAACACAACTGTGTGTTCCAGGATTTCTTCAGGTTTTTCCCCCTTCCTAATCTTGTACATAACTTGTATTATGTGTAAGTTAAACAATTTATTTTGAACTTCGAATGTTCCCAGTGATTTCATTCAGCAGAGTGTTTTCTGCCTTGTTGGCAAATGACAAAAAAATATCATGAGAAGTATTTGCTACCAATTTGGTAGATGGTGCCCTAAGGGTAGAATGGGGAAAATCTCAGCAAAAGCATGTTTTATTATCTTTAATTTTTTTTTTATTTTTATTTTTTTTATTTTTTGATAGCCTAGGCCAGAACATCATTGTAATCTTAAAACATAAGATGCTTTTATTAGATGATCAACTAAAATAGCTGGAAGACAGAAACAGTTGTAAGCTTATAAAAATGAAAATGTAACTTATGTTGCCATTTCTTTCTCTGCCTTTTTTTGTTTTCTTTTCCCCAGTACTGAGCATCTCCACAAATGTTTCCTATTCAGAAAACATTTCTTTTCCTGTCATTTGAGATTTGGTTGCATTCAGGGTTGTGTGTTGGCCTTGCATGCTAATCTCACCAGTTTTACATTACTTTTGTTCCTGCACTTTGGTTATGCCTTTGTTCAGTTTCTTGGAAATTGCAGCAGACTTATTGGGCTACATTTAGTACAAGAACCACATGTGTATGGTATAGGACACAGTCTAGTAATACAATCATCCTTCTTAGAGTAAAAACTACCTCTAGATAGTGGTAAGCTTTTACTGCCCCATAAAACAGGAGCCACAGTACCTTATGAATACAAAACTGTAACTTGCTATAGCGTTTCCATATAGAACATTGTCTTTCTGGTGTCCTGGGCTATTTTGAAAAACTGTCCATCAATAGACTTTTTAGAAATCATTCTTAGTAACATTTTCCCCCAGCTTTGCTGTCTCCATCGCTCACTCTTTTGCTCAGACTATGCCACTGTAAATACTCTTCCTAACATCTTTAAATCGCCTTTTTCTCAGTTTTTAAGGGGAAAGTAATTTGTAAAGCATGTTAGGTGATTAAATCCAAGTTATTGCGGTGTTCTCTTACTGCAAGCCTTTTTAATCACCCCCAGGCTGCATTTTACTCTGTATAGCCTTTTTCTCTTCAAATCTGCTCCAGTTGCTCACTTCTCTTTTATAAACTGATCCTGCCTCACACCTTAAATCAGTTTCAGTGATCAAGGGCAGAACTCATTGTGGCCTTATCTTTCTTTGTTGTAAACTATTCACTGGCTCTTATTTGCAAATGTGCTTGTTTCTGAGTAGTATTTATTCAATTCTCTGTTGAGTCTTGGCAGAAGTCATTACACAGTTCTTTCCTTCAGAATGTGGAAATGTTTTTAGTGCTGCTCTATTTTTAATGGGGCACAAGTTTCCTCCACTTCTTAGGTTTGGTATTTAGTTAAGAAATCATATTAAATTAACCTATAACAAATGAGATGCTTTTGAAGAACAAACTATTCCTTACCCAGCTTTGTAACTCAAAATAATTTTTCAAGTTCATGGCTTTATTAAAGTGAACTTTTGCTTTTTAAATGTTCATATCTTACTTTGGTTCTTTTAATAAGATAATTGAAATATTAGACTATAAACCCTTTTCCTGGTCTTTTTTTTTTTTTTGAAAACTTCAAGAATGTACTTACACAGGCATTTTCCCCACCTATTGTATGCCATTCTCACACCACAGACTAAAGAGTGTCTATTGTAGCTTATTGTTTATCAGTAGTTCTTTTGTCAGCTGCTTTAAAAAAATCTTTTTCATGGATTTGTGAGTCATTTTTAGTATATAATTTACAGGAACCTTGTTCTCCAATTATAATAGAATATGTCCCTCCCCCAACGATGGCATTATTAAAGATGCTGGTCATGTTTCCTCAGAGACTCTCTTCTTAGAATGGCGAATGAATGCGTCAGTTATAGTATGTTTGATTTTTTTAAAAATTCTGTTTTGGAAGTATATCATTATGCTCTCAAGATTCTATGCAGTTTCTAAAAAGTATGCATAGAAGCTGAGCCTCTGATCCAACGCATTGTTATTTGTTCTGTTGAATTTATCACATAGATTGGGAAGGCAAGCTAAAGGCCTTACGTGTAGAAATGCCCTTTATATTTTGGATGATTTCAGAGTTGAACACTATTATATTTAACCTGCTGCTGACTTCTCTTAAAACGTGGCAACTAAAGGCACCCTCATACGTGAATTAATTAGTGAAATATGTGTCACTCTTACTGCACAGACTTATTTTCGATCACAACTAGTCAGTTTTTTTGGTTTTGTTTTAAGGAAACTGGTACCATCTGTGCTTTAAATCCAAGTTATTGCAGTTTTCTCTTACTGCAAGCCTCACAGAAAATTTCCAATGCCATTTTTGAGAACTAATCTAACTAGTCATATTAAACAGAAAATCTTTGGGGGGGGGGTTCCTTTTTGAAACAGAATGCTATTCAATTATTAACCAGGTTATTTACTTTGATTTCAAAAGCAGCTGTGTTTCTGATGAGTACTGAACAAATGTGTGTAATTTTCTGTGCCAGACTTTTGACTTTGTTTTCAAGCACTGTAATGTGGGATGGATGGTTAGAAACAATAATATATTAGGGTTTCTATTTAACCCTTTGAGGACTGAACTGTATCTCCTTTTATTAATTTTTCCCTGTGTCGTGGTAAATGTTTGCCAGCATTCAGTACTGTGTTGGTCCAGATGTAGGTTTATATGCTCATTTTTAGCTTATTTCTTGTACCTTGCAGCATGCTCTAAGCATTCAGTCCTTAAGGGGTTTATTTTACAAACTGTGCGCCTGTAAGGTTAATTAGCAATAAGATAGAAAATCGAGCAAATTTATACCATAATTTTGTAGAAAAAAAGAATCTGCTCAGTTCCATATTTCATCCATGAAAAACCTGCAATACGGGCAGTTTCAAGGAATAAATAAAAAGGAAATGTAAACCATTGTAAAAGTCTTCTGTTGGATGTGCCTGATGCATGTATTAACGCCTTTAATTTCAGAATACTTCATAAAGATAAAATTAAATTTTCTATATTACAGTTTATTTACAGTCTTACCTAGCCATGTATATCACATCAAAGTGATAACTGTGCAAATTTAATTTTCTTTTCAATGTTTTTAACTATGTAGTGCTTTAAAGAGAGAGACTTTTTTGTTTTTCCTCTCCCATTTTGGAGAAATGGGCTTTGTCACTCAAGTGGAATATCTCCCAATTTAGGATCATTTAAAGCTGATCTCACCAAAATTGGAAAGTATTATTTAGCAGTAGCTTGCTTTTCCAATATAAGGTTGCCATTTTGGTCTGGTATACAAAAGAGCACATAATGGTTTGTGTCTTGTGGGGAGGTTCCTAAGAAGTGAGGACAGTATTCTTTAATATGAAGCAAATTTAAAGGAGGAAGTTATATAATTTTTAAATCATACCAAGTTCAGTTCTTATCTGCCTTCCCAAGGAAAGAATCTAAAGTTACAAGGATTTTGCTAAAGATATCTTGCTATAAAAATATTGTTAAATAAATAAGGAACAATTTAGTTGGAATTCAAATTGTGACACCTCTAAAGGTTGATTGAGATTGACAGTCACTTGATTTTTAAAATTTAGAGTAATAAGCTTGTACTCCTTGCTGTAAATAGTATATGGTAATTTTCTAAGCAATCTCGGCAAAGATACATAAAATATATAGCCTTTTTTTGTCATTGAACCCCTAGATGGCCACCAGTTACACCGATTTCAGAAGGTAAGCTGTACAGTTTCCAAATCTAGTAAAGCGGTGACCACAGAAGGATGTTTCCTTCTCACCCCCCCCCCAAACAAATCTAGAAAGGTGTAAACTCAAAGGGAAATCTTATTTTAAAAGATTTAGTGCTACAGCCGGGTGTGGTGGCTCACGCCTGTAATCCTAGCACTCTGGGAGGCCGAGGTGGGCAGATTGCTTGAGTCAGGAATCTGAAACCAGCCTGAGCAAGAGCGAGACCCCATCTCTACTATAAATAGAAAGAAATTAATTGGCCTACTAATATATATAGAAAAAATTAGCCGGGCATGGTGGTGCATGCCTGTAGTCACAGCTACTCGGGAGGCTGAGGCAGCCGGATTGCTTGAGCCCAGGAGTTTGAGGTTGCTGTGAGCTAGGCTGATGCCACGGCACTCACTCCAGCCTGGGCAATAAAGCGAGACTCTGTCTCAAAAAAAAAAAAAAAAAGATTTAGTGCTAGGAAACGGGAGACAGATGAAGCTGTTGTGTACAAAGTATTATGCAAATGAGATCATTCATCTTGACTTCAGATTATGATCCTAAAGCATAAGGCCAAGAGATAGAACTGAAAGCCACAAGCCCTGTCAGGACCTATACAACTAGACAACATGCCCATGGTTCTTTGTGCTTGGCACGTAGATGCTCAATAAAGAATTTAGTTAAAGCTGTCATGTTCACATATGTAACGATCATGACTAATCTTGGTTTGTAGAAAATGCAGGTAAACATTCTCTGTGTTTTAACTACAAGAAGCATTCATACTAAATGCAAATAGATTATAACTGTTGGAATTTATAGAATGTTTTGCTTTGAGGGGGTGGCCATGAAAAATTTTTTAAAAGGTAAGTATGAGTTGTAGATATACCAAATTCTTTCTAGCATAATGACTGCAGTTCCTGCTTTTCATCTTGTGGCCCCCTGTCCTGTCATTCAGTGCAGATGAACAAATTGGCCAGTCATTTCTTGCTCTCTTACCTGTTTGATAATTTCTGCTGGTACTGGACAGAGTAGGGGCACCAGTATTTACTTAAATCTCAAACTATTGATTGATCCAGAACCACCCTCACCTTCATCATCTAGAAGACTTGTGACTGGATCATTCCTGCAGTGGCCTCTTGAGATGACTTTGACAGCTTTTTGTTTTTCCTAGGACTTTTTCTCCCTTCAAGGCTGCTCTCTCCTTTGTTCTTCCTCATCATACAACTCAGTCAGTGATTCTGGTTTTCTCCTGCTCCTTAAATCTTCACAACTAAGTTCTTAATGTGCTCCAGGTATTTAGATGATATAATGAAACATTTTTGAAAAAAAATTGTGACTTTGAGGACAGTTGGATACTCAGTGTAGTCTCTGAATTTAGAATTCTGGGATTGATTGTCCTAAGAGAGCAGTTCTAAGAGTTGCTAGCTGGGAATATGCTAGTAGCTAATAGAGTCCAAAGGCACAAATAGTGTAGTCTTTGGGAAGAATTTCAGCTAAAGGGTAATAGAGTAAGCAGCGATCAGCTTGAAAGCATGAAGATCATCCAACCCTGACATTTACCACCTAGTGTCAGAAGACCAGAATTGGTTAAGACATAACTAGGAATTTTTAAATGTCCAGCCTCTGAACTCAGTTAGGGTGTGGCCATTTCCAGAAAGTTTCCTCTGTGGGCTCATATTAGTCAACTCCAGCTGCCATAACAAAATACCCTTGACTGGGTGACCAAACACACACATGCACACACATAAACACACACACAAATTGGTTTTTTCTCAGTTCTGGAGGTTGGAAATCCAAAATCAGGGTGCCAGCACAGTCAGGTTCTGGTGAAGTCTCTCTTCCTGGTGTGCGCAAGTCACTGTGCCCTCCCATGGCAAGGAGAGAGCGATGTGCTTTCTTGTAAGGCGACAGTGTCATTGGATTAGGACCCCACTTGTATGACTTCAGCTAACCTTAACTGCTTCCTAAAGACTGCATCTCCAGATACAGTCACACTGAGCTGTTCCTGAAAATCTTCCAGATACAGTTTGAATTGTGAATGTCTTGTGTATGACAGTATTGTGGTTTCCTGGATTGTGAGTTGGGGTTTCTCAATAATTAAGATGTTAAATAAACTTGGGCTACGAGTCAAGGGGAGAGGCAAGTTTGAGAGAGAGGTCACTGTGATGACTACTTATGAATTGTTTCATGGCCCTAATTCAATCCTCACTACAATTCTATGAGCTAATATACCTATTTTAGAGATGAGGAGACAGGCTCAGGACATTCAAGGAAAATTGCCCAAAGTCATAAGTTAAATTTAGCAGAGCTGTGATTCAGATTTGGACCCAGGTGGTCGAAGTCCTGCTGCTAAGTGCCATACTAGGTTTCCCAACTATCAGAGGAGCTAGGGACTGGGGTTGCTAGGGAGTGGCTCGGGATGGTTCATGTCTTCTTCAGGGACTTTACAGAGACCACCCTTTCTATTTCCACCATCACATTTTACAGGTGAGGACAACTGAGGGCTGGAGAAGCTGAATAATGCAAGTGTGACTACAGATTAAAAATACTTTGTAAACTCAAAAATGTATCCTGGTTCCACGTTTTTTTATTTTAGTGCCTTGACCTCTTAATGTTCTTAGTGTCCCCCTGGCCAAGTCTTACACATAATGTGCTAAATTACACAATGCTAGGAAGATGAAAAAACATGTTTCATCTTCAGGTGAAGGTAATGGAGCTTCGTCTGTAAATAGATCTAATAGCCAATTCTAACTTCAGATGAGAACTCGTGTCTCCCAGGTGACATTCATACTGCTGGTCCAGAGACTTCACTTTGAATAGCAAGGGCCTAGTATATTTCCAGACAGAAATTAAAGTGATCAACAAAAAGAGTAAAGAGCTTGTTCGCTCCATGAAAGTCATTATTTTTACTTAACATCATTGTTTTCCAAATAACTAATTAATAGTAGTTTTAGAATTAGCCTGTTTTTTAAGCACAAAGTTGAAATTTCTATTTACACTTGAGAAGGCCTGTATGCCAAGTCACAAATGGGCTAGTTGAAGAATGTGATAGATAACATAGCCTGTCTATAAATCTCAGCGTTCACCTGCAATAATTATAGTCACAATGCAAGGCCTGCATTACTTAATGATGTGTCATAAACCCCAGAGCCTTTTAGTATCCAAGATGAAATTGCTGTACCCAAAAGTTAGAGGAAACTTGAGCAACTGAGTTTTAAAAATCTTTGGTTTTGGGGGGAAAAGCTTCAGTTTTAATTGGGTTCCCTTACTCATGAGAGCAGTTCTGCAAATTCAGAGACTAAATTATCACAAAAACCCACATAAGTGGCGTCTGCGCTGAGATTCACAGACAGAGTCAGTTGGTCCTCAGAGCTGTGCAAGGGCCTGAGTCCTCCCTCAGACAGGCTTCTCTGTAGAGAAGCCCTCCCAGGCCTGGCTCTGGGGAGGCCACGTTTTCCTCCCCACACTATAATTTGAGATCTAAATGAAACCAACAAATACACAAGTGCCTTCTAGGGGTTGAGGTTGTAGATGCAAGGTGAGCAGGAAGCAAAATGGAGAGATTTCAGAAATGAGAAGGGCCCAAGGATGTATTGCTGGAAAACTGAGCTGTGCTCTCCCCTCATTAATGAGAAGAGGGTTGGAGAAAAGCACACCCACTGCAAACATCTTGCTCTGAAAATATTTCAACAAAACCAAGGAGTCTCTTTTTGGAATGTGATCTTTAACATTTTCCGTCACGTGATTTAAACACTGGCCGTTGTGTGCAAGGAGCAGAGCTTCGGGCACTTTTACCGGAGTTTGGTTCACCGTGGACAAGGAGAGAGAAGGGCTTGACTTTGTAAGCACGGGGGCCCAGGGCAACCTGAGGCTTTGCTTTTGTATTTCTTCCTTTTTAATGTTTGTAATAAATGTGAAGATGTCCAAAAAGATTGAACACAGTGTGTTAAAACACGAAATACTTTGTTTTCTGAGCTGTTTTAAAAAATGGCAAACCCACATTTTGTTAACTAGACGCAGAGCACTTCATCATGGCGGTGCTCTGCAACGTTGTACATCTGGGGATTCAACTCATTTATTAATGCTTACACAGCTGATCACTCCTCATTTTTGCAACTATTTTCCCTTGGCTTCCTGGACACCCAGATTTCTGGCTGCTCTTTCTCAGTCTGCTCTGCTGGGTCCTTCTCACCTCCCCAATTCCTAAACCTCGGATAGCCCCAGGACAGAGTCCCATCCTTCCGCATCTTCCCAACCACAGTCCTCTGGTGATCTCTTCTTGTCTCACGTGTTGAAACACCAGCTGCATGGAAATGACCCCCAAAGTCGTATTTCCTGCCCAGACTTCTCGCCTGAACTCCAGAAATGTAGATGTCACTACTTGCTTGACACCTGAAGCCTAAAACTAACCCATGATTTCCTTCCCCACACCTCAGCCTGCTGCACTGCCCCAGCCAGGCTTTCCCTTTGGGTAAAGTGGTGCCTCCTTTCTTCCAGTTGCTCAGGGAAGAACCCTAAAGGCAGCCTTGATTCACTCCGTTCCCACATCCCACATCCAGTCATTGACTCCTTCAAAATACATTCAAACTCTGACCACTTCTCACCTCCACCACTACCGTGTGGGCCAAGTCACCAGTGGATTACGACAGGAGCTTTCTACTTGTCCCACAGCTTCCTCCCTCTGCCTCTTGGAGTCTATTCAGAGCAATTATTTGAAAATGTGTCCCTCTGCTGCTTCAAGCCTTCCATAGACCTTTTGTCCTGCTCACTAAGGTCTTCCTCAAGTCCCTCACCTCCACCTTCCTACTTCTCAGTGCTCATCTTCTGCCCTATCCCTGGGGTCACTGAACTGTAGACACACTGGCTTCTTTGAACTCATTAAACATGCTCTCAGCTCAGGGCCTGTGCATTTGCAGGCTACCAGCTCTAAATACCTTATGCAAAGTTGTATTTCTATTCCCATCACTTTCTGCACCCTTGACCCATGTACCCTTGACTCACTTTGTTTTTCTTCATAGCACTTACTGTCACCTGACAAGTTTGTATTTTTACTTGGCCACTTGTTTGTCTCCTTCAACCAGCATGAAAGCTGCTTGAGACTGGGGGCTTTGTTTTGTTCCTTGCTGTGTCCCCCGGACCACAGCACCGTGCCCAGCACATGGTAGGTGTTCGATAAATATTTGCCAAACGGATGACTGTTTCCGATGGTGACAACCTGCTTCAATTCAGAAGCTTGATAAAGAACAACTCACTCTGGAGCACTGCAGTGACAGAAGTGTCTAAAAGTGACAGCTACTACCTGAGACCAGACGCGATGCAGAGACAAGAATATCAACATTGGGAGTGAAGGGATTCTCGGCAGCCAAGAATATGGGATTGTAATGAAATTACCCTGGCGGGTTTTGCAATGAAGTTCTCTATTATTAGGTGAAAGGAAGTGGACAGGAGCTCCCACTACCTGGAGGGATAGTCCATTTCCCCAGTTCTTTCTTAGATAATTTCCAACTCATATGGGACAGGGATAGGATTTGTAAATATTTTCAAGGGAGATAACTACGTAGCCTCATTTCGTGACAGATTCAAGAAATTTCTATTCTTCATATACCTGATGGGTACTGAGTGTTTGTTTACCACGTACCAGGCACTCAGCTAAGTGTTCCGTGTGTATTCTTGAATCCTCACCACAACCCAAAGACAAAAGTACTGTTACTCCCATTTTTCAGGTGAGAAACTGAGGCTTGGTGCCCAAGGTCACACAGCCAATAAATAGGAAAACCACAGTTGAACTTCTTTTTTTTTTTTTTTTTTTTTTTTGAGACAGAGTCTCACTTTATTGCCCAGGCTAGAGTGAGTGCCGTGGCGTCAGCCTAGCTCACAGCAACCTCAAACTCCTGGGCTCAAGCAATCCTGCTGCCTCAGCCTCCCAAGTAGCTGGGACTACAGGCATGCGCCACCATGCCCGGCTAATTTTTTCTATATATATTTTAGTTGGCCAATTAATTTCTTTCCGTTTATAGTAGAGATGGGGTCTCGCTCTTGCTCAGGCTGGTCTCGAACTCCTGAGCTCAAACGATCCGCCCACCTCGGCCTCCCAGAGAGCTAGGATTACAGGCTTGAGCCACCGCGCCCGGCCCACAGTTGAACTTCTTAACAA